>UELW01000333.1:430023-508210 GCA_900490495.1 Danionella dracula | reverse complement strand
AGAGTGAGAGAGAGAGAGCGGAGAAAGAGAGCGAGGAGAGAGCGAGAGAGAGAAAGGAGAAGAGCGAGGAGAAGCGATCGAGTGAGAGAGCGAATGAGAGAAGAGCGAGATGCGAGTAGAGCTAGAGCACAATTCCAATACCTCTCTCTCTTAAGTATGCGAATATCGACCCTCTCTCATTTCATTGATCCCTCTCTCTCTCTCTCCTCTCTGTGTATGTCTCTCTCTTCTCTCTCCTCTCTCTCTTCTCTCTCTCTCTCTCTCTCTTCTCTCTCTCTCTCTCTCTCTCTCTCTCTCTCTCTCTGTGAACACGTCTAGAGTTGCTTTGAAGTTTTGTTGACTAGTGCTGCCTTCAAATCATGCGAACAAATGATGAAAAGAAAAAAAAATACAACCTTAAATTTCTTTAAAATTTTTTTTGCTTTAACGATGTCTAACATGAGGTTCCAATTCTGATAGCAGCCTCTAGTGGCCGGCGCAGACGTTCAGTCACTGTAGTACTGGCTCAGGAGGGAAATCAATAAAAAAGCAGCCATGTTTAATTAAATATTCTTCTTTCTGGTTATCATTCCAACATAATTAGAGTTGTTTTCTTGTGTTATGTCGTCATCAAGAGAAAATGAGTCCTTATAACAAGTTGTTTTTACCATAATAACGATTAATTTTGGAATGTGCTTGACTTTTTTCTCATGATAGCAACCTAAGACAAGTTGTTTTCTCAAGATAATGACTAATTTTCTCATGAAATCGACAAAACACAAGTTGTTAAATCATGATAATAAGTAATTTTCTCATGATAACAACATAATAAACATTGTTTTATCATGATAATAACTCATTTTCTCATGATAACGACATAACACAAGTTGTTAAATCATGATAATAACTCATTGTCTCATGATAACAACAAAACACAAGATGTTTTAGAATGATAATAACTCATTTTCTCATGATAACGACATAACACAAGTTGTTTTATCATGATAATAACTAATTGTCTCATAATAACGACAAAACACAAGATGTTTTAGAATGATAATAACTCATTTTCTCATGATAACAACATAACAAACATTGTTTTATCATGATAATAACTCATTTTCTCATGATAACGACATAACACAAGTTGTTAAATCATGATAATAACTCATTTTCTCATGATAACAACAAAACACAAGATGTTTTAGAATGATAATGACAAATTTTCTAATGATAACAACATAACACAAGTTGTTTTATCATGATAATGACTCATTTTTGAGTGGCCATGACTTTTTCTCATGATCTCGATTTATTTTCTCATAATCTCAACTTAACTCCAGTTAAGTTTTCGTATATAATGACATACCCATCCGGATCAATTGATATTATTTTGTAAATGTTCTCAAACTGTGTGTATTCCCTATGTTTTTTATTATTATTTATTAATAAACCAAACAATTTTTAAATAAATCTAATAATATTAGGAGTATTTTATTAAGATTATTTGTTTGTAAATCAAACAGAAAAGAACTGTTAGGCTTACAGTTGAAACAAGGGTGCCACTGTAAAAAAAAGACGCTTTTTAGAGATTGAGGAGAAATCTGGTGAGCATTAGTAAGATCAGTTCATGAGTGAGATGTGGATTCAAAGTGAAACACTTCACAATTACAGCTAATCAAGAACAGAAAATGAAAAAAAAAAATTAAACCAACAAGTACTGAGGAACACAATCTGTTCTCTAATAAAGTAGGCTAATCATGCTAATTGTGATCTTAATTATTGCAGAGTGATGTGAAAATAGCAATAATATCACCTTTTCCTTTCAAAGAGACCGTTTCTGCTAAAAAGAATAAAGAACTCATCAATTCCTCTCTTTGGAATAAGATTTATGACAAGTGTTTTATATTAAATAATAAAAAGAATTGATTGAAAGGGAAATTCTGTTTTTTTCCTATTTAAAAAAAGATGAAATTGCAAACCACAATAAATTATTTCCAGTTATCTACAATTTTTATTCAAAGAAAATTGAAACTGAAGATCTAAAAACTGAAAAAAAAGAGGTTTTGAAAGAAAATTATAGAAAACTGGAAAGAACTGAATGTGGTTTTGTAATTTTTGTAGATAATTTTCATTTTTTTTATAAGAAAAAATACAGAATTTCCCTTTCAATCAATTTTTATCTTATTTAATATAAAACACTTGTCATGAATCTCATTTAGGTCTTTTTTATCTTTATTTTACACAGAAATTCACTTCAACCAGTTTATTTTTGTAATTTTTTTATTTAATATAAAACCCTTGTCATGAATCTCGTTTAGTTAATTTTTATCTTATTTAATATAAAACACTTGTCATGAATCACATTTAGGTCATTTTTATCTTTTTTTTTACACAGAAATTCACTTTCAATCAGTTCATTTTAGTAGATTTTTTTTTTATTTAATATAAAACATTTGCCATGAATCTCATGCCATACTATCCTTGAATGTAAACGGAAAGATTGAAGGGCTCGTCCGTGCTAAACGAGAAGAAAATAGTTTGATTAATCAAGCACTGAGCCGTGTAAAAGCAATACGTGGGCTGACACGCGGCGTTTCATTCAGGTCGAGAGTGTTTGCTGGAAAATGGCTTTTATTTCTGCCATGAAAATCACTGCCAGAACATTCTCCCCTCGCTGAGCGCAGATTAACAGCTAAACTAGACTCAAAGTGAGAAACAAGACCTCCAAAAAACAAGCGCTTCCACAACACTTTGTGGACTGTGTTTCTGACACGATATAAAAGAGATGAGGGAGGAAAATTACTTTTTTTTTGGTTATGGATTTGAAAGCAGGGCTGTCTCTGTGGATATGGTTTGGAGGACACTGATGGAGGACGTACGAGAACCTTAAAACTAGAAAGAGCGAGATAATTGCTTAAGTTAAGTTGTAAAAAATGGCAACATAGCTTAGGATTTTACATATTTGACATGAAATGCAAATCAAGAGATCGTGAAGTTGTCTTAGTTTAGTTTTATGGTGCAGTTATACTTTAAATCCGGGGTTAGAACATAGTATGGCACCAAAAAAAAGTGGCTGCTATTTTGAGAAATAGGAGCTGGAGCAACAATAAAGCAACACGGAACGTTTCGAGAACTCAAAATTCTTTGGTTTTTAAAGAAATCTAATTTTCTTACAGCCAGCGACAAATAGTTACAAGTTTATTAGTTTATCTAATTAGCAGGTTGCTAGCTTGAAATAGCATCTCATTAGCATTCGATTTGCACACTTTATCTCATTAGCATGTTGCTGGCATTAAGTTATTTATCAAATATAAATTAGTGATCAAGTTGCATTATTTATCTAATTAGCAGGCTGCTAGCTTGAAATAGCATCTCATTAGCATTCGATTTGCACACTTTATCTCATTAGCATGTTGCTAACATGAAATAATGATTCATTAGCCTCTAATCAGCACAATTGATCTGATTAACATGTTGCTAGCATTAAATAATTTATTAAATATTATACATATTAGCTTTATTACCAACTTCAAAGAAGCTCCTGGAATGCTTCTAGAGTAAAACCGCAGAAAACAGCGCAAAAGTATTTACCTAGACAATATATATATTTTATATCTGAACGTCTCTAAACGCCGCCCCACTGAACACCTCCCTATTGGACACCCCAAAAGCCCCTCCCCCAGTTGATGCCAAGTCCCATCCCCCTTTTTTTTTACATCAGAAGAGCTATTTAAGAGCTATTCCTGAGTGAGAAACGCTGGTTAGCCGAGGGTTTAGTGTTAGCTAGCCTGCAGTGCTTACGAGAGTATTTAAAGGAATAGTATAGAAAGTATACTCCTACAAGGACACAACTCAATTATAGTGATTAAATAATTCCTCTGCTGAAAGAAAAACTTCATTTGAGCACTTTTCTACTTTTCCAGTAATAGAAATAAGAAACGTCTGTTGATTTTGTTGAAATGTCCCCAAAAAAAAGATTAAAGATTTCTGGGGAAGAGTCTATTGATAAATTAGAAATTTCAAAATTAAAGCTTAACTTTGCTACATTTTATGAGTATTTTGATTTATGGGGCTTGGTCTGTTATTATACTTGAAATGCAAAATTAAAAGTTGCAAAGTTTAAAATAAAAAAATATGATTTCTGAAGTGTAGCCATTGACATACTTGACATTTCAAAATAAAAGCACAGGTTTGCAACATTTTAAGAGTAATAATTATTTCTGGAGCGTGGTCTGTTGATATACTTGACAATTAAAAATAAAAGCTTAAAGTGGCAAAGTTTAAAAAGTTTAAATTATAAGTGTAGCCGTTTTGAAAGTAAAATTTCAAAGTAAAAGTTTAAATCTGCTACATTTTAAAAGCAAAAACTATGATTTCTGGAGCGCGGTCTGTTGATAAGCTTGACATTTAAAAATAAAGGTTTCAATTTGCTACATTTGACAAGAAAAATTACGACTTCTTGAGCATTGATATGCTTGAAGTTTCAAAATAAAAGCTTACATTTGCAAAGTTTAAAAAAGTTACAATTATAATTTCTGTAGTGACGCCAGTTGATATACTCGAAATTTCAAAATAAAAGTTGCAATTTGCTACATCGTAAAAGTAAATGGTCTTGACACACCGGAGATTCTGTGGAAAGTCAAATATCAGCCACCTTTTTGTTTTCTCAGTTCATGGCCCCTTTAAGAAAAGAAATCAACATTTATCTTGTTTTTGAAAGCATTTATCAATGCTTTCGATAAACACGACACTTTTATTTCGGCTCGTTCCGGACCACATCCCAGGTTTGAGCAGCCCTGCTTTTACTAACCCAGACCTCCTTCTTTCATGCTGAAAATGAAAAAAAAAAGTGTCTTGGAAACGGTTGCAGCATGCTCTGTTTGGTCTCGTCTAGTCCTGTGAGCCAGCGCTTGTTCGTGTTTCACTCTTCAAGACTCCGACTGGACTCCGTTCCTCGCTGTCTTCGAAGCAACCAGCATCCGAGTGATCGTGTGTGTCGTCACAGGGACACGAGAATGTGACGGAGCCCACGCGAAGACATTGTGTGTGTGTGTGTGTGGGTGTATGTGTGTGTGTGTGTTTGTACGTTTAACGTGACCTAAAGTGTTCTGATGATGTTTCTCAGCATCTCTTTGGTGTGTGCACAATATAATTTCACATACTGATGCTTTATTTTTGGCATAATTGTACTGTACAGTGTAAATATATGTAAACCTGTAAATAAAAGGAAGAAACTATAGACTTTTCTTGCAGTTGCTTGACTTCTTAGGTGCCTGGAAGACTTTATTAGTGATCTCTTTAAAGTAAAGGCCAAAAGATATATTGCTGTAATAATTAACTTTTTTAGGTAATTTATAGTCTACAGAGAAAATGCAACAATGTTTTTATGTGTAATTATATTATAAAATATGTACACTTTAAGGTAAACGTTGAACTTTTGGAGACAATTTTGAGAGTCTTTATGTTAAAAGCTCAAATCTGCTACGTTTTGAGAGAAAAAAAAATAGGATTTCTGGAGCGTGGTTTGTTGATTTACTTGATATTTCAAAATAAAAGCTTAAATTCTCAACATTTTTAAGAGTGGAAATTGAGTTGTCAGGAGCATAGTCTATTGATATGCTTGAAATGTCAAAATAAAAGCTTACATTTGATACGATTTAAGAGTAAACATGATTTCTGGAGTATGTGCTATTGATATGCTAGATATTTCAAATTAAAAGCTTACATTTGAACCATTTTAACAGTATAAAAAACTATGTTTGAAGAGTCGTTTGTTGATGTACTTGAAATGTCAAAATAAATGCTAAAATTTGCAATGTTTTAAGAGAAAAATTATGATTTCTGGAGCGCAGTCTGTTGGTATTTCAAAATAAAAGCTTATGTGCTCGCTACATTTTAATGTAAAGCAATTTCAGTTTCAAATTACACAATACATTGTAATTGAGTTATGAACAAAAGCAGTTTTGTGTTGACTGAAATAGTTAAAGGAGACACTCAGAGACGCATTTGAAGCTTAATGAAGTCCCAACTCGCACCAATCAGTCCTCTTGGAGCCGGTCTTAAAAATATAACACGAGACATCGACCTTTATTTTTTGTTTTTAGAAATTCTCAAGCATCCATCAAACAGAGCAGCTGCAGCATAAAAAATACACATGAAACAAAACTAACAGATCATCATAAACAACTCGCAAGAAAGGAAACAGAAAAGAGGTTAAATCACATCAAGGTCACCTAGCAGTTCACAAATCTACAACTTTTTTATTGTTAACGTGAGTCAAAAACTTCAAAAGACACAAGAATTCATCTCGTTCTTGCAGTGTTTCGATCAGGTTTCAGTTTCTGGGGGCTGTACCATCAACGTGGTTTAATTTGAGGAAACCTAACCGTTGGAATCAGGTTTAATCGTCACCATGAAGAGCTCAACTCTCTTTGTGGAGTCAGGCTCTGATCCTGAAGCTCTGATTGGTTCACGGGCGCGTGAGCGTAAAAGGCTGACGTTGGAACTGAATAACCAATCACGATCGAGACAAATAGTTTTTTTTTTTCACTGCTGAGGAGGAGCAAGAGACTAAAGTTTTATATTTTACATATATTTCTTTGTCGCAGTAATACTGCGGCTGCTGCCAAAGCCAGACGAGATTGTTGGCAGAAAATTTCATGAAAACGATGTCAAAGAAGCTCATTCTTTTTCACTGAAAACTGAGTTTCGAGCGTGACATGCGTTTGATAACGATAGCTTATTTTTTGCCGCGTTACGTTTCCTTTTTTATGTCATGTTAACGTGTTTATGGTTGTATTACAATAAAAAAAATTGTATTTCTCTACAAATGTATGTTTAAAATGAAAACGTCTTTACAATTGTTTTTATTTTTTGGAAGACGTAACCTCAGCGCGAAACGATCATAGCAGCAGATAAAATTAAAGATCTGGAGCAGGTTAGCCGTGCAACACAGCGGCGGCGCAACAGTGAGGGTCATATTTTTTGTGTGCGAAGAAGCTCGCAAAAGTAAGATATTCCTTCAGCCGATAATATATATATATTTCTTATGCAAATAAGTGTTAGGAGATGCTTAAGGATTTTGTTCCTCCTGAAATACTCGTCTCGAATGAAGTGCTCGTTTAACAATTTGCGCACAAATATGCTCAGCATTGGGAAGAAAATGTGAGTTGTTGTTATAGACGCTAGTAATAAGTCACTTAAAAGTTCCTTTTGTAACCGCTGATTGGACAAACGTAAGCGTGCGATGTCTAATCCTGAACATGACCTTCTCTGGAGCAGCTGAGCCGTGTGGCTTTAGTAACCAGAGTGACAAAGACTGATTAAATCCGAGATCGTTGCATGGTACCCAAAATCCAGGATTGGTGCAAATTAATCCTAAACTGAACTGCTAACCAGTTAATCCAGCCTCGGGGTACAGGCCCCAGGTGTCTACTTTAGGAATAACAAATTTAAGTTACAGAAGGAAACATGAAAACTCACAATGACTGAAAAGATGACTCTCATCTTGAGATCATCATGAGATCTCTTTGTCTAGGGTTCTTTTTTTGGGGTGGGGGGGTTGGATATATCTCATTTAAAACCTTAAATGCAACCTCTTTAACCCACTCACTTCTGATCCCTGCCTCTAGTGGAGAGTCGATGAATTGCAGCGTCCTGCCAAACCCTCAGAAGCAGAGGGAAAGCAGCGGTTTGTGCTTTGATTGAATCTAATTAAAGCTCAGAACATTTGTCGCATATCTGTGGATACATAAAAGAGAAAACTCTGAGGGAGAGAGAGAGGAAAGCGGGAGATGAAACACACGGCTGTCACGACTCGAGCGGCCCGCGCACCATCTCAGTGCAGTGGAGGACGACAGGAACTTGTCAGAGAGATGAGTGGGCGAACAGCTCATCCACATAGACACCAAACAACTGCAGGCCGCAGCAGACATCTGCAGGCTCCCTCAGCAGAGCAGGGTTCCTGTTATTAGCGTCGTCCTTAAGAGCTTCTGAGAGCTTTGGGTTAAAGCATGTTGGAAAAAGTATGGAATGAAATGGGGGTCAAAAGATTGCACGCGCAAAACAAAGTTTGGAGGAAGCGCAAATGAAAACGCAAAAGCAAAAAGAAATTTTAGGAAAGCAAAAGGTAAAACGCAAATGCAAAAATAGGCTTTGAGAGATAAAAAGCAGCTTTGCAAACGCAAAGGAAGAACTGCAAGTAAAAATCAGCCACTTTTGCTGTTTACGCGCTGCATTTTTACGTTTGCAAAAATGCTTTTAATCATTTAAAACTGCTTTTTGCGTTTACGTTTCATTTACACTTTCTCAAAACTTTTTTTGCGTTTTCATTTGATTCCACATGGGGAGAAAGATTAACAATAGAGCGCACTGACATTGACCAAAACAAAAGAAGAACGCTCCCAGCCACTAGAGGGCAGTTAGTTGGTGGAAAAATGAGATTAGCATTTAATCTGATTGATTCGAATGCCTTGTTTTGTTAGTTTTTTTGTTTTGTTTGTGCAAATTGAGTTTATAAACAGTGATTGTACTGCAGAAAAACACACTCTTGGAACAAACTTCAAATATATATAAACTCTTCCTCGGTCAAACAGATAAATCTGCCAGTGAGGCGAGCAAATTGGACTTTGCAATACTTCTCGCAGAATCTCAGCAGATTAATATTAGATTAGATTATATATTAGATTTTTTCTATTTGAATATCTGGTGCTACAAACTAACAAACTGACAGAAAACCCTTGCCATCAAAGTGCTCTTCAGAACCACTCTTGTTTGAAGGAAGACTTTTAGTTGAAACTTTTTTATTTTTTTAGATCATTTGCGTAATTATATTTATATGTATAAAAAGTGTGTAAACAGGTATTGGATCCTCCATTCCCAACCAGACACAAAGCTGTCCAATCTTTTCTCTAAAAAGCTAAATCTCGCAGACCACAAATGCTGTTGGATCTTAAAAATAGACAAAAACTCTCAAAATAAATGTTTTCAGACTATTTATAAAGTAAACATATTTTGAAACTAGAAGAACTCAACTCATATCGAGTCACAAGTGATCTTAAAACCAGGATGATAGGACTCTTTTCATCAGTATACAGTAACATTTAGAGAAAATTCTGCATTAAAATAAGTGTATATATCCATAAGTCAAGTAAGTAAAAATACATATTGCTCTCAAAACGTTAAATATTTTATTATATTTTAGAGAAAACAGTTCAAGAGAATTCATTCAAGAATGTTTGGGCTTATTTTTGGTGCCTAAAGAGTATAAGGTCTAAAAATGAGACATTCTGGCTCAAAATAAAAATTTGGGAAAACAGTTTGTGCTTAATTCTACTACATAAAAAACATGTTCAAACATGAGTGTTTAACATTTATTTCTTAAAAAGATCAGATTAACATTCTTGAAATAAGAATATGTAGAGTCATAATTTCTTGTTTTAAGATCAGTGGCAAAATCAAAAGCTTGTTTTTACAAAATT
Organism: Danionella dracula; assembly: GCA_900490495.1. Lineage (NCBI taxonomy): Eukaryota > Metazoa > Chordata > Actinopteri > Cypriniformes > Danionidae > Danionella > Danionella dracula. Next base: position 498,749 of record UELW01000333.1, on the reverse strand, counting down.
TCTTATATCAAAAAATAAATCATCATAATGACCTTTTTTTAAAGACTATTTAAGTCATATTTTCTCAAAATAAGCTGAATAATCTGCACACTAAAATTTTACGCTGAAAATTCCTCCTAAAATAAGAAAAGAAGATGCTTAGATTCGGTTCTTTGCAGAGAGCTTCCTTTGATTTCTCCATCCCACATGAGCCGCAGGTGACCGTGACCTCTGCTTCACCCGCAGGTGGGCTCCGCCTCCCGCTGCATGACCTCCCTGACCTCTGCCATCTGCCTCGCTTTGTGAGGCAGCTATATTCAGAGATGGTGCACACCTCAAAGGAACATGGTGTGTTCGGCGTGGTCTGGGCTCAGCCTTACAAAAAAGGCTTTAAAATAATCTATGATTTATTACTAAATAAATGTTTGAAAATGCCACTATTTCACTTAAAATAATGTCAGTAAGCACAAGTAATCATAGAAAGGTCATGGGGTGTCAAGAGATGTTAAGGAATTATGTTCCGTTAAAGTACTAATGTTACTGGAAGTATTGTTATAAAGAGAATATTTGCATTTTTTTTAATCACTTGTTGATATGGTGTAATTCCTCTCTACCGTTCCTAAATCGCTTAAGAATAAATCTGATTGCCAAATTGTGAACTGTTTACTGTTACCTCAGAGGTTCAAAACCTTGTCAATATTCGAAAAATCGCAAGGACACGCATATGAGATGATTTCGAAAGGAGATGGCTGAGAGACGACGGAGAAAAATATGAAAGTGATGCTGAGGTAGCCACACTTCTCCTGAACAGGTAAGTTAGCATTAAAGCTAGCTGATATTTCACATTTTATATTAGCAAAAAAAACATTAGAGACAACACTGACCATGTAAATGACAACTAATGATTTATAACAAAATCCTAAAAAAGTTTTTGTGAAAAATGCAACCATTGAACTTAAAGGGACAGTATGTCAGTAAGCATACATAATCATAAAAGGACCCTGGTGTTTGAGAGATGTTAAGGAATTATGTTCAGATCAACTACTAATGCTACTCGAAGTATTGGTATAAAGAGAATACTTGCCTTTAATAAAATATTTTTTGACATGGCACAATTCCTGTCTACGGTTCTTAAATCACTTCAGAATTAATCTGGTTGCCAGATTATGCACGATGTGAACTGTTTACTTTTATGTCTGAGAGTTGTTAAACTTCAAAACCTTGGCATGATCTGAAAAATTATGAGGATACACATAGGAGATGTTTTTAAAAGATGGAGATGGCTGAGAGACAATAGAGAAAAGTGATTCTGAAGTAGCCACATTTCTCCTGAAAAGGTAGGCTAGCATCACAGCTAATTTGAGTTCGTAATTTTTTTTGCTACTTTAAAATTTCAGAAACAACAGCGACAATGTAAACATTTGCTTTCCTTTTCCATCCTGAAAACATCCCCTCCGCAGCGTGTTACTGTGCATAATGAACGATCGTTATTACTTCACGTCAAGCGCAGACAACTTCCTCTTTTGAGTCACAAGCCCCACCCATCTCTCCACTAGATTGCTTGAATCGTTTTCAAGACTACCTCTGGAAGCGGTTTCGGTAACAGGTTCTGGAAACAAAAGGATTGCTTATAAGAAGACTTATAAGCGATCAAGTGCAATATTGGACCAAAACCTAAAGACCTATCCTCCAAATAGCACTAACAACTTGAAAAACCACCTCAAACGATACCATCTATCATCTCCCTTAACTGGAACAACAGAGGAAATCCTTCAGTCTGAAAGCAACCCCTTACACCACAGTATCGCTCATGAACTCAATTATTTAACAGCTGAAACGGCTTTGATACTGAGCGTCTCAAACATGAACATGAGAACGAATCTGCAGCATCTCTCCTTTAGAGACACACGGTTCAGTATCTGGGGCAGCGCTTGCTCCTAGGCCCCAGCTGTCGAGAGCAACAGCCCTCCTGCATCAGATCTGATGCTCTTTATGAGCTTCACGAGTCTGACTGGTTATAAGAGAAGCCTCAGATCCCGAAGAGAGGAGACTGGTGCGTCTGAGGAGTCTCGTCACAACACAGGGAGACTTAACTGCTCTGTCTTCAGCTTGGGCAGTCTGCCACCTTCTGGATGAGGAGGAGAAATGCGAGTCGCTGTTTTCAATAATGAGCTCAGAGAGAGAAAGAGGGAGACAGAGAGAGAACGAGAGAGGGGAGACAGAAGGAAAGAGAGGAGAGAAAGAGGGAGACAGAGAGAGAACAAGAGAGGAGAGAGAGAGGGAAAGAGAGGAGAGGAAAGAGGGAGAAAGAGAGGAAAAAGTGAGAGAGAGAAAATGAAGAGAGAGGGAGAGAGAGAGAGAGGAGAGCGGGAGAGAGATGAGATAGGGGAGAGAGAGAGAGGAGAGAAGAGAAAGAGAGAGAACACAGAGAGGATTTAATGGCATAGGCAGATACTGAAAAGGAGCTTTGATATTTGTATTTTTTGTAAATGTATTATTTAAGTGTTTTAAATATTTGAGCGCCTGCCCCTCAGAAGGTCTCTGCACAGCCTGATTGACTGTGTATGGACTCATATGTCTTCAAAGACTTCACCGAGCTGCAGACAGAGCCTGCAAGGCATCTGATTGGGCGCCGTGGTCTGAAGCTCATCTCTCAGAACATCATTAAAAAACAGCACGAACAAACATCACACGGTGAAACATTGAAGAGCGGAAAAATAAACATCTGAAACAACTTCAACACACTCCACTCAGTTTCCATCATTCTATCGAGTCAAAACAGAGCACAGACATTCAGAGTATAGGAGGCAGATAGGGTCAAAAAATCAGGGTACGGAGGGCAGATAGGGTCAAAAATTCAGGGTATGAATGGCTGATAGGGTCAAAAAAATTCTGTGTATCGAGACCTGATAGGTTCAAAATGTCGGTGTATGGAAGGCAGATAGGGTCAAAAAATTAGTGTATGGATGGCAGATAGTATCACAATTAAGTGTATGGATGGCAGATAGGATTAAAATCAGTGTATGGATAGCAGATAAGGTCAAAAAACATTGTATGGATAGTGGACAGTGTCAAAAATTCAGTGGTAGATAGGGTAAAAAATGTGTATGGGAGGCAGAGAGGGTCAACAATTCAGCATATGGAAGGCAGATAGCGTTGAAAATGATATTTCAGATTATGGATAGCAGAAAGGGTCATAAAATCAGTAAGGGTGATCAATGTGGTCAAAAAATCTGACTATGGGAGGTTGATAGTTCAAAAATTCAGTGTATGGAGGGCTGACAGGGTCAGAAACACATAAGAAAGCACACTTAGGCAGTTTTTCACTCAGAATTCAACTCCAACAGTTAAATCTAAAGAACCAGCGCTGAAACGAGTTTTGAGCAGAGCTTTGCGTCTCCTAAATACTTTCGATGCTTTCAAGCTACACACGTGAAGCTGCGTGAATGTTTGTTTTCCCTTTTTCTTGTGACATGATCAAAAGATGATAACTTCTCCAAATATCAAACTGAACCTAAAGAACGACTGAGCTGTTCTGAAGTTTCTGAGACAAGTCTCACAGAAATATCAACTTTTACTCTGCTTTTATTCTGAACGCAGTTTCGTTATTACACCAGAATGTTATACTCTGTATTTTAATGAATCTCTTGAAACAGTTTTTATGAGTGCTAAATATCGATATTGCATTTTTTTTCCTCCGTCCATTTGCCATCTAAACGTCCAATCACGCACACCCACGAAGAACATTCTAAGCAAAATGTGATCGATTGGCAATAACTTTCAGAGGACCATGAAATGAATTTCTTTTAATCGATCGACAGCAGAAATATCTAGAATCGAACACCATTTTCTCTAGTGCTCTAGTACAGACAAAGAAAGAGATCATCTCCAGGATGCACCGAACCAGATCTCCATCACCAGCACTCTCACCCCCGTAACTTCATCCAGGAGTTGGTTTGGTAAATAAGAATAAGAACAATAAGAACTGTAGAGTGCTGTTTTTCCTCCCGACGCTTGCGGTTCAGCTGCTCTGGTCCAGGTACTCCAGGCCTGGAGCGTCCAGCCGCTGCTCCATCTCTCTGTTTTTGGTGAACTCTTGCAGCATCTCCATCACTTCTCCCTGATACAGCTCCGGGGTCGGCTGCGCCTCTGAGCGAGCACACACAGATCCGCTTAGATACAGCTTCTCTACAATCTGAGCGAAGCTGAAAGTGCTCACACTTAAACTGAAAATCTTGGTTTTCCTATTTTAGGAAGCAGCTTTTAGTTTAGAGATTATTGAGTTCAATTTGAGAAAATATTACTTACGTTTTCTTGATGAGGAAAAAAAAAAGCTTTTTCCGGACAATACATTTTGACTCAACATATTCATGAACAAGAACGTTCATGTGATCTTTTTAAGAAATCAATGTTAAATACTGATTTAAAAAAAACACTCATCTTGGAAGACAAAAAAAAATCTTAAATGTAGTTCTGATCTTCTTAGATAAAGTAAAATAGTTGAAAAAACTTTTAAGACTATATTAATGACTCTAGCTTGACACAAACGTCCTTGATTTAATACTGCTTTCTCTTTAAACATCATTAGTTACTACTTAAAAAAGAAAATCAGTTACATTTTTAGCAATAATCTCTAGTTTTAAGACTATACCCCTTTTTAGGTTCTAGAATTAAGCACAAACGTCCTTTACTTAGTGCTGTTTTTACTTATCAGAAACAAACAATAACTAATTTTAGGATATCATTTCTAGTTTTAAGACTGTATACTCTATTTTAGGAAGTAAAATTAAAGACAAACATTTTTGAATGAAAACTTGTCTAAATGTCTAAATGTTTATCAATTCAAGACCAAATCATATAGACTTATTTTAATGCTAAACTGTCTTTAAATCTTAACCTTTATTAGTAATTAAAAGAGAAAACATCCTAGTTTTAAGACCTCTTGTGACTAAATACAAGTTCAATTATTCAAGTTTCAGAGCTGTTTTAGTTTCTAAATATTTCTAAAAGACTCGTTTTGAGAGTTTTTGTCTATTTTTAAGATAAAAAAATGTTAAGAATTCTTGCCAAGTCAGATTTGCTCGCCTCGTTGGAGGATTTTTTTGCTTGATCTGTGAAGTTTAACTACATTTTTTCTTGTTCCAAGAGTGCGAGTAAAAAAGTAGAGCGTAAAAAACTCGTTTTTGTTGCTCTGGGATTTTTCAAACTGAACCGACAGCGCATGAGAATCAACCTTTGAGGCTTTCAATCGGGCAGAGATGTTTGGGTTCGAGTTTTGGTGAGTACCTGTGGCCCAGTAGTAGATGTCCCAGTCGTTGCTGGGCTCGTTGATGAGCCGGTCGTACTGCCTCAGCTGGGACGCACTCATCGTGTTCAGATACTGCTTGGCAAACAGACTGAAAGCAAAACCAAGAAGATCATCACAGGTCTCTTCAGACGCATTCCGAAACACTCCAACAAACAGCTAAAATAATAAGATTTTTGGCAGGCACTTCTGCCTTTTTGAGCTTTATCTGTGACTACTACATTGATTCGTTTATATATACAGTAAGGACCAGAAGTTTGGACACACCTCATTCAAAAAGTAGATTCTCACTGAAGACATCAAACTATGAATTATCGCATATGTGATTGTAAACATAACAGAAAAAACTGTGAAACTGTTCTAGCTTCTTCACAGTAGCCACCTTCTGCTTTGCACAGTTTTGGCGTTCTCTCGAGGATCTTCAGGAGGTGGTCTCCTGAAACGCTCTTCTCTTCTCAGGAGAGCGCTGTCAGGTTTAATACGTGGATTTCTCTCTTATAAATGGGGTCGGGAGCATCAGTGGAGCCGAGCAGAAGATGTTCTCGAGGATCTTCAGGAGGTGGTCTCCTGAAACGCTCTTCTCTTCTCAGGAGAGCGCTGTCAGGTTTAATACGTGGATTTCTCTCTTATAAATGGAGTCGGGAGCATCAGTGGAGCTGAGCAGAAGATGTTCTCAAGGATCTTCAGGAGGTGGACTCCTGAAACGCTCTTCTCTTCTCAGGAGAGCGCTGTCAGGTTTAATACGTGGATTTCTCTCTTATAAATGGGGTCGGGAGCATCAGTGGAGCCGAGCAGAAGATGTTCTCGAGGATCTTCAGGAGGTGGTCTCCTGAAACGCTCTTCTCTTCTCAGGAGAGCACTGTCAGGTTTAATACGTGGATTTCTCTCTTATAAATGGAGTCGGGAGCATCAGTGGAGCTGAGCAGAAGATGTTCTCAAGGATCTTCAGGAGGTGGACTCCTGAAACGCTCTTCTCTTCTCAGGAGAGCGCTGTCAGGTTTAATACGTGGATTTCTCTCTTATAAATGGAGTCGGGAGCATCAGTGGAGCTGAGCAGAAGATGTTCTCCTGATGATCTTCAGGAGGTGGACTCCTGAAACGCTCTTCTCTTCTCAGGAGAGCGCTGTCAGGTTTAATACGTGGATTTCTCTCTTATAAATGGAGTCGGGAGCATCAGTGGAGCTGAGCAGAAGATGTTCTCGAGGATCTTCAGGAGGTGGTCTCCTGAAACGCTCTTCTCTTCTCAGGAGAGCACTGTCAGGTTTAATACGTGGATTTCTCTCTTATAAATGGGGTCGGGACCATCAGTGGAGCTGAGCAGAAGATGTTCTCGAGGATCTTCAGTAGGTGGACTCCTGAAAGCTCTTCTCTTCTCAGGAGAGCGCCGTCAGGTTTAATACGTGGATTTCTCTCTTATAAATGGGGTCGGGACCATCAGTGGAGCTGAGCAGAAGATGTTCTCGAGGATCTTCAGGAGGTGGACTCCTGAAAGCTCTTCTCTTCTCAGGAGAGCGCTGTCAGGTTTAATACGAGGATTTCTCTCTTATAAATGGGGTCGGGAGCATCAGTGGAGCTGAGCAGAAGTCAGGAGGAGAAGCAGCTGAGAGCTCCACTGAAGAGATTGTTAGAGTTTGTGTTATAGAGAGAAAAACGCAGCTAGGTAAAGAAAAACAAGTGGACATCATTACTTGAAGGTTACATTACATTAAATGAACCTCAGTCAGTCCCAAACGTGAATTTTAATGAGAAGGTGTGTCCAAACTTTTGCTCTGTACTGTATGTTACTCTCTGTTAATTTTAAGATTGATTGTTGAAGAAGTGGCGCGGCCGGCGGACCTGAGCAGGATGCAGTTCTCCAGCATGCCTCGCTTCCGGCTCTCGTACAAGAGCCTCTTCCTCTTGATCTCCAGAGGCTCCTCGGCGCGCTCCTGCCAGGCTGGCAGCGGGATCTCCAGGATGGTGGGTTCTGGAGCATCGCCACGGTAACCACGACACATCACAGCAGCAACGTGGGGATGCAGCGGTGCGCGCCGGACTGAGCCGAAAACCTGGAGACAGACTGGGTTTAGATCGAACCAGAAACAGCTGCTGTTGAGTGCGCGGGAATTGCTCCTGCGTGATGTTCCATGACACATTTTGGATACTTTCAGAAGATGAAACTTACACAATTCCTAGTAGTTAAGTAGAATAGCTTGGAAGGGTTTGCAAAATGCAACCAAAATGGCCATCAAGAGTATTTTTTTAAGTAATACAGTAACACGTCTTTAAAGCCCTCTGAATCCAGGCAATGCAGAAAAACCTAGATTTATGTGTGTTTAAAAGGCCCCAAATAAATTATTATTTATTTACTTGTTATAAATATATAGTTTCTGTTCTATTCATACAGCATGAATAAACACACTCTGCTACACTTTTTAGACAACAAGTGCCAGCAGGTGGCAGTGGCTGCTAGGTCAGCATAGAGTTGACCAGGGAAGGAAGTTGAGAGACAAGAGAGAGTTTAGTGATGACACGTGTTCCCTAAAACTAAAAAATCCCACGCTTGTGTGCTCCAAGTAACTCAAGCCACTATGAAACACTGCGATTGTGACATCACAAATGACCGTGTCTTTTTGTATTTGACACCTGCTAGTAAATGTATTCAATTATTTCCCACTGTAAAAAATATAACTTCACTGCTAAATCTGCTGCTCTAATTTTTTTTGCGCACATCATGTATGTCTTCACTCTTAGACAGGGTTTAACATGAGTGAGGAACAAGTGGAGTGGATCGCAGATGGAAGCACTGCAGCACTAAAGGCTACAGTTAACAGCTAGCAGCGCAATTAACTCTGTTCACATGTGCCTTATGCTCATATATCCACTTCTAGGAGAATTAAGGAGGACTGTCTATGGCTGAGATTAACAAAACCCAACAAATAAAGTACTCTTTTGTGTATTTTTAGCTAGATATGACAAACTCATCCTGTTAACCATTGCTAACAATTCACAGAAATAGGGGGGGCTTACATCATCCTGTGACAGCCTTCTTGCACTCTCTCTTCCTCTTCCTCTGTTTCTTTGATCATTAAGCTCATTTTTATCAAAATTAAATAAGAAACTTGAACTTTTGAAAATATGTTTCAATTTCCAGTAAACAGTAATGTTTACTTGAACATTGCTGTATGGTTGGGTCTTCTTTTTACATTGCAAAACAAAACAAAAAAACAATGCGTAACGTTTGCAAGTGACTTGTACACACCACCGTCAGTAACATTATGTTTTAAGGTTTAATGATGTTAGCAGGGAGGAAAAGAAACCTCAAAGTTTAGTGTTAGAACCAACGCGAATATTTCAATTTACTGTACACAAAAAAAATATCACTTTACAGACTATAAATTTGCTATGTTTATAACTGTCCCAAATTCATAAGACTAGATATAAATGCATATTTTACTCCACACCGAATAAAATAAAATGGCTAGAGGTGAACGATGCTTCTTTAACTTCAGACACAAGAGGTCAAATTATCTTAAACGTTTACTCAATTGTAACCTACCTTTCTCGCAAGTGTTGCAGAAAGCATTTTAGTGATATCTTCTCCAGTCCTGTGTGTTGTCCTGGACAAGAATTTGACCGTAAATTATTATTTTTAAAGGACACTTTATGCAACAGTTTACACTCGACCAGGAAACGCCGCCATGTTGGTAAGGTCGATGTCGCTGTCTTTGATTGCCTTTTTTGGCACCTGACAACAAAAAGAGTTAACTAAACGTATAATTAATTTAATTGTACATTTTTGGCTGTTTGTACCAAAAATATCAAAGCGTGAACGCAAATCGCGCGTTTTGTTTCTGAGGGGAAGCATTTGATTGAACACAGGAAGCAGGTGCAACGCCTTAAAGTCACCGTGTTTTCCACGTGAAACTGTTGTCCACCTTTTCTGGAGCTGCCACCTTTCTAAGTCTTTTTGGGAAAAATTGTGAATTTTGTCCAAAACAACACTTACGACAGATTTACCTTATATTGGAAAGATTGTGTATTAGGGTTCTATGACTGATAAATCCCAAAGTAAAATGTTTTATGTAATGAACCTTCTCATTATATACTTGCAAAATTTCACATACACAAATCTACATTCTCTAACTCAAAGCCTCTCTTTCCTATCTTTCTCAGTGAGCTTCTTCAATATATAGCAGTAATTAAACTAACTAAGAACAAAAAAAGCTATCAAAACTTTCTCTATATGCAAAGATTACTCTGTTTTCCACGACTCTTAACTTTCTGATCTGTGTACAACGTGTATTGCAAAATGCCCCAGATGCCTTTTTATTTTTTTATTATTTATATTTTTGGTTCTTTAATCTTTAATTGTTTGTACATGTACAAAATGTAATACGTCCTCGATTCGATTCAATGTATGTATCATTGTATATGTTTTCTTCCAATCAAAAAAAAAGTGACCGTGTTTAGCAATCTTTTTTATTTCTGTACTGATAGTTAGTTGAAAAGACAGATACTTGGAATTACTAGCAATGAGAAAAAAAGATACACAGAATAACTTGTGAAAAAAATAATACAACAGAGGGGTACAATTGGAGACCATGTATATATTTAGTTAATTGAAGCAATAAAGTCTTTCAGTAAAGTTGAGGTGGTCATAGCCTTGGAGCTCATGGAGGTGAAAATAGTAGTAAAAAAAAATATTAGCTCATGTTTCAATCTGTGGAAGGAAGGTTTGCATTTGGAAAATTGCATTATTCTTGTTCAAAAAGACCATGGAAACCAAAAATCAAATTTTTATAGGTGAACATAAAGTTATCTTGTACAGATGGCTCTACTAAATCTCTAAAGTCGCACCAGAAGGAGGACGTATGTACACAAATCCAAAATAAGTGAACTTTCTGATAAAGTATCTGTGTTTTGCAATCATTGTTTCTATTATTTTACTATTAAAACACAGCAACAGTTGAAAAACATCTTTCAACCCAAAGGACTTGGCATAAAGCTGTTAAAAGATAGGCTCAATACTTAACAGCCTTCTTAAACGTAATATCCTTGCAGTTCATGAATTTGATTTGTATGTATGTATGTATATATATATATATATATATATATATATATATATATATATATATATATATATATATATAAACTCTACTATCAATACATTTTTTTCTCAATCACCAAACCACCTTGAGACACATTTCACACTTTATTTAACAAAACAAAAATGCACAAAAAAAACTATATTTTTCAGATTTGGTCTAAAGTCTGTCTCGAACTCATTCCTCGATCTCGGTCCTCCGGATCCGGACAGACGCAGCGTGAAAGAACCGGACCCCGTCTCTCCTTATTTCTCCAGCGGAGCATAATTCAACAGCTTCTCGATGAGGTCCACGTGAGACAGAAGCATCCGGCGACAGCAGTACCTCTTCAGCCCGAGAGCGTCCAGAGCATCCCTGATGAACAGAGCAGAGCAGGAAGTGAGGATCAGACGCAAGCAACAAGCTTTCTTTAAAGAGCTCATCATTTTTATGATCTAGAGTCTATGTGAGCATTTCTTTCAAACTATGGCACAGCTAAACGTCATGATTTCTGTGTTTGAGCTCACTTTCATATGCATTTTTTTCTATGCATATTATGGCAACCCTAACCATAATTTTTACATAATTTTTCAACATCTAGAAGCATTTTTTTTTCAATCTCTGGCCACCACAAGCAACACCAACGAAAACACAAATCATATGAGTAATATCAAAATCCTGTTTTCATTTTGGAGCGTCATACATCATCGTTCGTTCAACGATTAATAAACCTGTGGAATTTTTTTAACAAAATAATCTCTGCAGGTGATTTCTAGATGTTCTAGGTAACACTGCATATTAAAAAACCGAAAGCAATTCAGTTGATTTTTCATTAAAACAAAAACTAACAACTAGGGTTGGTCAGCAGGGGTGGAGGCATGGTAGTGGGAGGAACATGTGATTTAAAGACGTTGTTTACGATAAACACTGCTTTTGTAATAGTATTTTTTTAAGAATGCAGTGATAGGCCAGAGGGGGTAAATATTTAGTATCAATGATTTAATTTAAATAATATGGCAGCTTTATGAGTTAATCCTAGCAAGTTAGGATTTTTTGTGATGAAAAAGGGAATTAAAGCTATTGGAAATTAATATGTCACACCACTTTGAGACAGAAACACATGTCAAGGACGTACCCTTCTGTATATTCTGCTTGGAGAAGACCTAAATACGCCTCCCATTTGTTTCCAACGATTTTCCCACAGGTGAAGCAGCGGACTGGGATGATCATGGTGAAGGACCAGACACCTGAGTCAGAGAAGGAGTGTTACGAATTACTGAAAAACACCGCGAATAGAGCTTTATGTGTGCCTAGATACAGCTAATCTGCTGTAACACAGTTATAATGTTGAAATTTTTCAGAGAAAATCAATTACAAAATAATATTACGAATTGAAAATGGCTAAATACTTTCTTCATTAAACTTTATTAAAATATTCAAGCACAAGATAGAGCAGTGGTGGAGTTGGTCGTTCTGTATCGTTCTGAAGGTTGGTGGTTTGATCCTGCTAAGGCCATTTTGGGTCTGGGCAAGCCATCTCACCCACATTGCCCCGTATGGTTGAGTGTGTTTGGTGGATGTGTGTGACTGGTGGAGTGCGTTTGGTGGATGCGTGTGACTGGTGGAGGCTGTTTGGTGGATGCGTGTGACTGGTGGATGCGTGTGACTGGTGGAGTGCGTTTGGTGGATGCGTGTGACTGGTGGAGTTCATTTAGTGGATGCGTTTGGTGGATGTGTGTGACTGGTGGAGTGTGTTTGGTGGATGCGAGTGACTGGTGGAGTGCGTTTGGTGGATGCGTTTGGTGGATGTGTGTGACTGGTGGAGTGCGTTTGGTGGATGCGTTTGGTGGATGTGTGTGACTGGTGGAGTGTGTTTGGTGGATGCGAGTGACTGGTGGAGTGCGTTTGGTGGATGCGTATGACTGGTGGAGTGCGTTTAGTGGATGCGTTTGGTGGATGTGTGTGACTGGTGGATGCGAGTGAGTGGTGGGGTGTGTTTGGTGGATGCGTGTGACTGGTGGGGTGTGTTTGGTGGATGTGAGTGACTGGTGGGGTGTGTTTGGTGGATGTGAGTGACTGGTGGGGGGTGTTTGGTGGATGTGTGTGACTGGTGGAGTGTGTTTGGTGGATGCGTGTGACTGGTGGAGTGAGTTTAGTGGATGTGTGTGACTGGTGGAGTGTGTTTGGTGGATGTGTGTGACTGGTGGAGTGTGTTTAGTGGATGCGTGTGACTGGTGGATGCGTTTAGTGGATGTGTGTGACTGGTGGATGCGAGTGAGTGGTGGGGTGTGTTTGGTGGATGCGAGTGAGTGGTGGGGTGTGTTTGGTGGATGTGTGTGACTGGTGGGGTGTGTTTGGTGGATGTGTGTGACTGGTGGAGTGTGTTTGGTGGATGTGAGTGAGTGGTGGAGTGTGTTTGGTGGATGTGAGTGAGTGGTGGGGTGTGTTTGGTGGATGTGTGAGAGTGGTGGGGTGTGTTTGGTGGATGCGAGTGAGTGGTGGGGTGTGTTTGGTGGATGTGAGTGAGTGGTGGGGGGGTGTTTGGTGGATGTGTGTGACTGGTGAGGGGTGTTTGGTGGATGTGTGTGACTGGTGGGGGGTGTTTGGTGGATGTGTGTGACTGGTGGGGGGTGTTTGGTGGATGTGTGTGACTGGTGGGGGGTGTTTGGTGGATGCGAGTGAGTGGTGGGGTGTGTTTGGTGGATGTGAGTGAGTGGTGGGGGGGTGTTTGGTGGATGTGTGTGACTGGTGAGGGGTGTTTGGTGGATGTGTGTGACTGGTGGGGGGTGTTTGGTGGATGTGAGTGAGTGGTGGGGGGGGTGTTTGGTGGATGTGTGTGACTGGTGGGGGGGGTGTTTGGTGGATGTGAGTGACTGGTGGGGGGTGTTTGGTGGATGTGTGTGACTGGTGAGGGGTGTTTGGTGGATGTGTGTGACTGGTGGGGGGGTGTTTGGTGGATGTGTGTGACTGGTGGGGGGGTGTTTGGTGGATGTGAGTGACTGGTGGGGGGTGTTTGGTGGATGTGTGTGACTGGTGAGGGGTGTTTGGTGGATGTGAGTGACTGGTGGGGGGTGTTTGGTGGATGTGAGTGTCTGTGGGGGGTATTTGGTGAATGAGTGTGACTGGTGGGGGGTGTTTGGTGGATGTGTGTGACTGGTGGGGTGTGTTTGGTGGATGTGAGTGAGTGGTGGGGTGTGTTTGGTGGATGTGAGTGAGTGGTGGAGTGCGTTTAGTGGATGTGTGTGACTGGTGGAGTGTGTTTGGTGGATGCGTGTGACTGGTGGAGTGAGTTTAGTGGATGCGAGTGACTGGTGGAGTGTGTTTGGTGGATGCGAGTGAGTGGTGGAGTGTGTTTGGTGGATGTGAGTGACTGATGGAGTGTGTTTGGTGGATGTGTGTGACTGGTGGGGTGTGTTTGGTGGATGTGAGTGAGTGGTGGGGTGTGTTTGGTGGATGTGAGTGAGTGGTGGAGTGCGTTTAGTGGATGTGTTTGGTGGATGCGTGTGACTGGTGGAGTGAGTTTAGTGGATGCGAGTGACTGGTGGAGTGTGTTTGGTGGATGCGAGTGACTGGTGGAGTGTGTTTGGTGGATGTGAGTGACTGGTGGAGTGTGTTTGGTGGATGTGAGTGACTGGTGGAGTGAGTTTAGTGGATGCGAGTGACTGGTGGAGTGTGTTTGGTGGATGCGAGTGAGTGGTGGAGTGTGTTTGGTGGATGTGAGTGACTGATGGAGTGTGTTTGGTGGATGTGAGTGACTGATGGAGTGTGTTTGGTGGATGTGTGTGACTGGTGGAGTGAGTTTAGTGGATGCGAGTGACTGGTGGAGTGTGTTTGGTGGATGTGAGTGACTGGTGGAGTGTGTTTGGTGGATGTGTGTGACTGGTGGGGTGTGTTTGGTGGATGTGAGTGAGTGGTGGGGTGTGTTTGGTGGATGTGAGTGAGTGGTGGAGTGCGTTTAGTGGATGTGTTTGGTGGATGCGTGTGACTGGTGGAGTGAGTTTAGTGGATGCGAGTGACTGGTGGAGTGTGTTTGGTGGATGTGAGTGACTGATGGAGTGTGTTTGGTGAATGTGTGTGACTGGTGGAGTGAGTTTAGTGGATGCGAGTGACTGGTGGAGTGTGTTTGGTGGATGCGAGTGAGTGGTGGAGTGTGTTTGGTGGATGTGAGTGAGTGGTGGGGTGTGTTTGGTGGATGTGAGTGAGTGGTGGAGTGCGTTTAGTGGATGTGTGTAAGTGGTGGGGTGTGTTTGGTGGATGTGAGTGAGTGGTGGAGTGCGTTTAGTGGATGTGTGTGACTGGTGGAGTGTGTTTGGTGGATGCGAGTGAGTGGTGGAGTGTGTTTGGTGGATGTGAGTGACTGGTGGAGTGTGTTTGGTGGATGTGAGTGACTGGTGGAGTGTGTTTGGTGGATGTGTGTGACTGGTGGAGTGTGTTTGGTGGATGTGAGTGACTGGTGGAGTGTGTTTGGTGGATGTGAGTGACTGGTGGAGTGTGTTTGGTGGATGTGAGTGACTGGTGGAGTGTGTTTGGTGGATGCGAGTGACTGGTGGAGTGTGTTTGGTGGATGTGTGTGACTGGTGGAGTGTGTTTGGTGGATGTGAGTGACTGGTGGAGTGTGTTTGGTGGATGTGAGTGACTGGTGGAGTGTGTTTGGTGGATGTGAGTGACTGGTGGAGTGTGTTTGGTGGATGTGAGTGACTGGTGGAGTGTGTTTGGTGGATGTGAGTGACTGGTGGAGTGTGTTTGGTGGATGTGAGTGACTGGTGGAGTGTGTTTGGTGGATGTGTGTGACTGGTGGAGTGTGTTTGGTGGATGTGTGTGACTGGTGGAGTGTGTTTGGTGGATGTGTGTGACTGGTGGAGTGTGTTTGGTGGATGTGTGTGACTGGTGGAGTGTGTTTGGTGGATGTGAGTGACTGGTGGAGTGTGTTTGGTGGATGTGAGTGACTGGTGGAGTGTGTTTGGTGGATGTGAGTGACTGGTGGAGTGTGTTTGGTGGGGTGACTGCCCCGGAGCAGCTGAGGGCTACCAAGGTAGCTCATCACCACCAGAGAGTGAATTTGGAGTGAGAGAATAATGCTCTGATAATTGTAAAGCGTTATTTGAGTGTCTAGAAAAGCGCTATATAAATTGCAGGCAATATTATTTTTATTGCAAGAAAAACTTATTTACAACATACTTTAATATGTCAATCTGGTTAAACAGTTTGTTTTTAATTAACTTTAACTATTTATAATAGTATTATTAAATATTTGCTATTATATTAATGTTAAATCGTATAATATACAAAAACTAAACTATAAAATAGAAATAATATATTATGAGTGAAACGTTAAAAGTAACCGATACATGTTAACGTTACGTTCGACAAAACGCTTGCATTTAGGATGAAATAATCCACCAAAACAACACGTTTATCGGCGCCCTGCATCACACCTGCAACATGTAAATAAAGCGTGGACAAATATTTCTAAACAAACTCACGAGACGCTCGCTCCTCTTGCGCCGCTCAAACAACCGCACTTCTCTGGAGCTTCCGCATTGCGGTTTTCAATTACACTCGGGTAGAAACAGGGCGACGAAAAACCGTTCCGCTGTTGAGATCTGTTCCCCTCTCCTCAGCCAGTGCTAACGGTAAATGAACTCCTTCTATTTTGTTTAATTATGTCAATACTCTCATTTTTGTTCTTGTTTATCGAGTGCAATTGGATGTTTGTGAGTTATTGCGCAGGGAAATAGTTTATAGTTTAATAATTGTAGGTTAGAGGTAATGGGTTAGAATTAGTATTGAAATAACGTGCTATTCAAAACGCTGAATGAATCTCAATATATCACAACTAAATTATGATATTAACAGCTATTTAACCGCTGAAAAAAATCTCAAAGCCATGTTTGACACTTTTTATTCTTAACCAACTAGTGAATGCTTCAAAATCCTCAATTTTAATATTAAATTGTCCTAACTTTAAACTTTTATGTTGAATGTTCAAGTATATAAAAGACTATGCTCCAGAAATAATACAGTTTAACTCTTAAAAAGTAGCAAATTTAAGCTTTTATTGTGAACTTTAAAGTATATGAACAGAACATGCTCCAGAAAAAAATATTTTTTTCTTCTAAAATGTAGCAAATGTAAGATTTTTTTTGAAATGTCAAGTTTATGAAAAGATCAAGCTCCAGAAATCATAATTTTTACTCTTAAATGTCCCAAATTTAAGCTTTAATTTAGAATTTTCATGTAAATGAACATACTATGCTGCAGAAAAAATGTCCCAAATTTAAGTTTTTGTTTTGAAATTTTAAGTGAACCAACAGACCAGCTCCAGAAATCATAATTTTTACTCTTAAATTTACAAATGTATTTATTTATTTATTGCATTTGCTGCAAGTACTTGCAGCTCAATGTTTAATTAAAAAAAAAAAAAAAAGCATTTATGTTTCAACAGTTTGAGCCTTGCCCTCGTTCTGGAGCTTGTGTTTGAGTTTGTGAGGAGAACTGAGTGATCTTCTCACAGAGAGAAGGAGTTGTTTTCTAAAGGCATGCCTTTCTTCCCCCGAAACAATTGCAAAGGATTTCTAAATTGTGCAAGATGAAAGGAAACCTCAAAGGAGTTTATAGAAATAACGGAGGCCCCCCACCCCCAAAAAAGAGTACTCAAAATAGAATCAAAAACAGAGTCTGGAACGATCTGGTTCGCTGTCCTTTAATGAGGTCATCAAGTCACAAGGGAGCCTCGGTGTGTTTTATTCACAGGAGGAAGAGCAGAAAGGCAGCAGTGCAAAATCAACAGCCAATGGCGAGACAGAAGGACCACAAAGAGAAGCTACACAGAGACCAAACACCCCGAAATAAACGCCATCCCTAATATTCAGCATCCGCTCCGTCAACGAATAAATCTCTCTTGATAAATAGATCTATTTTAATTATTGCATTACATACGCACTTCAAAGAAAATCTCGTGTGAGTGCATTTCAATCGTGTCTGCATGCATTTAGGCAATGTTTGTGTGATGTAAAGCGCTTGTGGTCGTGTGCCTGTGAGATTCCTCGCAACTATAACAATCTACGTCGCATCACCTCTAACAATCAGCGCAGTTCTGTCCTTTAACTTGGATAAATAAATCAGCGTCAGCGGCCTCTAAGACGTCGTGACAGATGAGCGGTGACTGTTGTTGAGTACGCACACGTTACTACTGCAGGCATTCATCGCGTGGTCAACTATACACCTTGCTTTAACAATACAGCTCTAAATCTAGAAGACTTCAAAGTTTTCTCTTCGTTTTCGGAACAAAGCACAGATAAATCATTGATAATAAGAAGTGATTACGTGCAATGGTAATGAGTGTCAATGGGCAGCGAACATCAGGATAAATTATAATGCTTTAGGAAGCGTGCCATTCACTTAAAAAAAAGAAGAAAAATTGATTTTTGGATTTGTAAAAAATTTCATTACAGTGTGACGTGTGGAACAAATTTACATGTCAGCAGATTTAAATAAAGGCTACTTTTCGCCATGTTTCTCTACTCCGTGAACTTGATATGAATCTTTTTTTTTTTTAAAGAATCACCGATTCTGTTCATAAATAAAAAATTCAGTCAAAATCGTTGACTGAAATTTACTCATCGTATGCCTTTCAGCATCATTGACTAATAGACTCAATGAAAGCGACCGGTTTTTGATTAAGTGATTTGTTTCAGGTAATAATATCTGATTCACCGACACTAACCCCCTACAAAATGATTCCTTGAATCCTGTAACAAATCGTTTGAGTGATTGGTTCAAAATATCAAATTGTCTGATTTGCTTAGAAATGAGTGTACACTTGAATCATCGACTCAACGAATCATCCAGATTTTGATTCGATCATTGATTCTCTGACCCCAAAAAATTGTCAATTCCTGAACTGAGTGATTTAAGTGATCATATTGAATCAAATTGAATCACAATGACAAGGAATCAGACAGTTGATTCAGTTGTTGATTCAAGTAGTAAGTACTGTTTGATTCGCTGCACAATCAATCATGAGATTAACTGATTCATTTGACTGAATCACTTGAGTGATTGGTTCATATGAAATTGTCTGATTTGCTTAGAAATTAGTTTATCAGAAATATTATTATTAGAAATCAGCTGTTTTTGATTTAGGTAAACTGACACTAATCCAAATAACTAGTTTGTTCCCTCAATCATGAAGTGAGTCATTAGCTTAATCGTTATAGTGATTCGTTTATATCATAATGGCTGATTTGATTTGAAGGTGTCAAAGAATCAGCCAGTTTTCATGAAACACATGTACCTGCACAACAGCAAACTCCATCCTTTTACAAAACTGAGGACATCCCCGAAATAGAGAAGTGACATTTTTGGATCGATCACACAACCCTTGTTGTCTAACTGATGCGTAATTAAGACAAAATCTTGTACAGTTCCATTCACACGGTGTCTTTGACCAGTTAGTTAAACAAACACTGGTAAATACAAGGTACACAAGAGGAATAAAACCAAAATACCTCTCTAGCTTTAATGGGATGCCAAGTGAAATTGCCAGTTCTGAAAATAAAAGATTATATCGGCCAAAAATAATAGAAAAAACTGTTTGCAAGCCTTATACTGTGTTTTTTTTTCCTTCAAAATATATAGAAGTGATTAAATGACAACAGAACTGAACCTTTAAGTTGCCTAGTGACCTCCCACCTCTTTACACTTACACTGAAATAGTCAGTGAACAAAACAACTCCACTCAATCACGGATTTCAGGTCAGTTTTTCTTGACTACTAAGATTACGCCAACCAAAATGGCTCCGAGGGCAACGACAGCTCCTCCGATCAGGAAAGGCTTCAAGCTTTCTAAGGTTTCGCAGCAGCTCCCGGGGGCCTCGACAGGCTCCGCTGCCTCCTGTTGGTCTGGAGCAGCATCCTCTGCAGGTTTTTCAGGTGCTGGTTCGGCTGGGACGGGCTCGGGTACTGGGGAGGGTGGCGCCTCCTTCTTTTCTGCTTTGGGAGCAGATTTTGGTGCTCCCTTGGCTTTCGCTTCCATCTCGGGAAAGGTCAAGCAGCTGGCAGGTTGTCCTCTGGTTTCTTTGGGCAAAAAAGAAGAATGTAGAATTTATGGTCTGAATGTTTTAACATTTTACCAACAATGTTGATTGAATGAATGGATGGATGGATTAATGGATGGATTGAGGGATAGGCAGGCGATTGGATGGATGGATTCATGGATGGATGGTTAGGCAGACGATTTAATGGATGCATGGATGGATGATCGATTGGATGGGTGGGCTTTTGGATGGATGGACGGGCGATTGGTTGGGTGGATGTATGGGTGATTGGATGGAGGCATGGAGGAATGAGTGGGGAGATGGACGGCTGATTCAAAGGATGAGTGATTAGATGGGTGGGTGCTTGGATGGACAGATGGGTGGATAAATGAGGATGGATGGATGGATGAACAATCGGATGGGTAGATAGAGGAATGATGATTGAATAGATGGGGATGAATGGATGAGCAATTGGATGGATTGGTGGATAGATGGGGTTGAATGGATTGGAAAATAGAGGGCATATTCCAGTCACATCTGCATAAAAACATGTGAATTTGAAAGATTCTTTTGAGCAAATGATTGATATAAATAGTTGAAGCGATGGTGGATGATTGAGGGTCGGAATGTTTTAATGTCTTACTAACAATGTTGATCGAATGGATAGATGGATGGATGGATAGGCGAGCAATTGGATGGGTGGGCTCTTGGATGGATGAGCTGGCGATTGGTTTGGTGGATTGATGGGTGATTGGATGGATGTATAGATGGGTGCTTGTATGGATGGGTGCATGGATGCATGGAGGAATGAGTGGGTAGATGGATGGCCGATTGGAAGCATGGGTGATTAGATGAGTGGGTGCTTGGATGATGGCAAATGGATGAGCGATTGGATGGGTAGATAGATTAGGATGGATGGATGGATGGATGGATGGATGAACGATGGAATGAAGTCTATAAATGAGTTTTTGTGCAGTGAGCAAGTGCAAGACGGACTCATTGGTAGGATGAACTGGCATGTGTTCGCCTAAGTAAGGGGGGTGTCGATCTGTGGATAGTTAGCAGGTTGTTGGTTGATTAACAGTTATTTTCTTGGTATTTGGTAGTTTGTTGGTTAGTCCGCCTCTTGTTTGAGAGGTCTATGGGATTAAGGTTGGTTGATTGGTTATATAAGGGAATGATTAATGATACTGTGGTTGAATAGAAGGTTGTTTGGCTAGCTGATGGGCTGTTTTTTTTTTTTACCAGTCATGAGTTTCTGCTTTAACTAGTTGCCCAGTTGATTGGTTTGCGGTGGCATTAGGTTTTTGGTTGTTTGACTGGTTATTTGATGAGTATTTTTTTGGCTGGTTGGTTCGTTAGTCCACCACTGTTGGCTCATTTGTTGGATTAAGGTTGGTTGGTTTGTGGTGGTTTTGTGGAAAGAAGGTATTGATTAGTCATCGAGGAGATGGTCAGTGATGGTCTTCGAGTTTCTCCATACGTAGCTAGATGGCTGGTTTAGCTAGTTGGTGGGTTGAACAGGAGGTGGCTTAATTGGTTGACATGTTAGTTGAAGAGTTGGTCAGTGGTAGATTAATTGTTTAGTGAGTTGACTTGAGATTGGCGTGTTGGTCTTTTGATTGGTTAGTGGGTGAATAATTAGCTGGTTGGTGGGTTGCTCTTTAGCTGAATAGCAACTAATCAACTGATCAACTGATGGATAAGTCTGCCTTTGAGTCTTTTCATAGGTAGCTGGCTGGTTGGTTTAGTTAGTTGGTTAAATTGTTAGAATTTTGTTTGTTTGGTTAGCGTGTTAGTTAACCGAGGAGTTGGTCAGCGAGTAGATTAATTGTTTAGTGAGTTGACTTGAGGTTGGCTTGTTGGTCTTTGATTGGTTAGTGGCTGAATAATTAGCTGGTTGGTGGGTTGGTCGGTCTTTAGCTGAACAGAAGGCTTTTGGATGGTTCATTTGTTGAATGGTCGAAGTTGAGCTGGGTTGGGCTAAAATTGGTTCTTACTTACATACACTTACTATAAACTTACATTCTTACTCCTAATTTTTTATTTGGTCTTATTTTTAAAAGATAGGAATTATTTTTTGCTCATAGCTGATTACTCCACGTTGAGCATTTGACCTTCATGGGTCACAAGGTGACCTACTGACAGCCACAGGCTAAATCAACATACAGCCAAAGCACAGCATCCATTAGTCATTCCTCTCCTAAAAACATGTGATTTTTTCTGGATATATGTGCCATGTTAACGCTCGCATTAGACAAACATCAAAAGTCACGCTTGAAGTCAGTCATGCTGCTGCAATTGTCAAATCAAAGGAACAGTAGTTTGCTGCACTTAAAACATTGGATAATAACCTTTGTAAACATAAAGGATATACAGAAACTCGTGTTGAAAATTCAAGGCAAAAAGGGCCTTCAAAATAAAAAGAATAGCTGAACAATGCACGCTTCTATTCACAAAGTTAAGAATCAAAATTGTGTGATAATCCATTTGTGAGGATGCAGTGATGCAGATGCACAGGCCACAGCAGCATCAACACCTTCTCTATTTTCTGCATAGAAAAACAATCGCTGAGAGAACTCACCTTCTTCGTGTGGTTTTGCGATATTCCCTCACCTCCTTTTCTTTTCAGAACAGGATGACGAGGAAAAGCAGGAGATTTGTTCTGCTGGAACGCTTGACACCGTCCTCAAGGAGAAACAGAGATTGAGAGGAAATGGAGAGATGGAGGACGCAGCATGACGAGGAGAAGGAGGAGGTGGAGAGGGGCAGGGATGTACCAACGCTTGTGAGACAACAGGGGGAGGTGGTGATGCTGGGCTTTTTGCTGCAGTGAGGTTTCACCGTTCCTGATCTCAAAGCTAGATATCACTGTTATTTTAGAATGGATTTAAATTGAGATGCAATCCCTCAAAAGAAACCTTACTGAGTTAAAATAAATAAAACCTATTTCATGTTTGTCAGAATATTTTGGATAGCAGCAATCACTATTATGCATAATGCAAATGTATTTAAAGAATTCACCCTGTTTAATTTTACAAACAAACGCCTGTAAAATACAGTTGATCTGATTTTTTAAGATAATTAGAAAAAGGATAAATATTTTTTTTAACATAGACAAGAGTATAATAATAATATCTGTTTTTAGAGAACAATGATTATATTCTTTCTTAATCGTTTAGTATTTTAAACTATTTTAGTCATTACACAACACCTATAAAAATATATAGGAAAATGGTATGTTTTAATGAATTCCTGTTGTAAATCAATGGCAATTGTTTACTATTATTTTAGTTTCACATCGCACTGAAATCTTAAAATCATGATCATCTGGAACCCCGAAAAAGAGGGTTTATTGGTTTATTTTAAGTGTTGTATATAATTAATAAACAACACTATTCTCTAATGGATATTGAACATTTAAGCACACCTTGTTTGTTAAAAATAATAAATAATATGCTTAAGTTCAAATAAAATACAATTCTTGGGAAAGATGAAAAAATAAAACTCAGTTTGTGCAATCAATGTTTAATTAAAAGAAAAATCACATTTTTGACAAGTGAAAGAACAAGTTTTACCTGATCTGCTCAAGAATTGAATTCTAGCCATTAAAAATGTGTTACATCATCACATTCATTCCACCTCAGAGGAATTTTAGATTGTAACCCATTTATTAAACTAGCATATGATTTTAACTTCTGCATTTTGGTGCGTGCTCTAAACATCTACATCAGGATTTTGCATTAGAATGTAGTTAAATTTTAATACATTTTTACTTTTGCACTGAAAGAATAAAGGTTGTATAAATGACAAACAGCCCATTGCTTTAAAAACAACAACAACAACAACAACAAAAAATATAGATAGATAGATAGATAGATAGATAGATAGATAGATAGATGGATGGATAGATAGATGGATGGATAGATGGATGGATAGATAGATGGATGGATAGATGGATAGATAGATGAACACCTTTAATCTATTATTTTCTTAAAATAAAAAATACATGATGCGGTGCAGTTTTTTTTATGTTTTGAGAGACTTTCTCTCTATAATTATCTAAAGCAGAGCAATCAGACGCTGCTTGGTTCTGTTTTTCTCATTAATATCGACACATTTTTTTCATGCTTTTCAGAAACACCAAAATAAGAAGCTTTGTAGTCCTGCAATGGAAATAAATATACATTTTAAGTTTACCAATTATTAGCCACTAAGAACAGCAACTGCTACAGCATAAGAAAAATGTCCAACCTATCAGTTCCACTACTCACGTCCTATTACAATAAATAAATCTTAAAATAAATATTTTGTTTAACAGTTAATTTTTTAAGTTGCCCCTCAGTTTTGTAACATTTTTTAAGAAACATTGGAAAGTATAAAAATTTGGACAAAGATACCAGTGCATACCTTTGATTATTATGTAATTGATACACCAAAATTAAGTGTTACTTGTGCTTATTGACGAATTATAGCTAGCTAACAAGCTAATAGCTTTCATTCCCGCTCATTTCAGAAGCAGGAAATGACGTGGATCCACGCCCGAGCCCGTCCCAGCAGCAGCGCCAGCGGTTCGTTCCTAAGCAGCGCCGTACGTCATTAGCGTAGAGCTTCATGGTCCAACCAATGAATGACGCGAGTACGCAACAAGCGTAGCCCCGCAGCCTGGCAGCCCTCAATTCAGCGTAAAGAGCTTCGAGAATAGCAACGACGTTACTCGTATGGAAAAGCGATCGTTGGGAAGACACACAGCGATCAATCCTGACCGGGACCTGCTGCTGTTCGGAGCGCGGCAAGATTTCAACACGCGTCAACGGTCAACCCCGGAGAATAAAGGATATATCGGCCAAATTACGCTGACATTTTGTGATTAACGCGGAGTATGGACCAGCCGCTGACACGAAGAGGCGTGAAAATATGGTGACGTTACGCTGGAGTGTCAATGGCACTGAAGCGATCGATAGCGACTGAAGAACTGATTCTGGATCATCAGAAAGTCCCGAATCAAATATCGTGTCTCCTTCTCCCATTCATGTGTGTGTGAATGACAACCGGACGCCGCAACACCGGGAGCGCTGCTGTTCGGAGACCTGTGGCTGGGTCGGAACCGTGATTCTGATCGGTTTTGCGGTCGAATCGCCGTGAGATCACGGAGGATGGGAGATTTAACGGGCTCGCAGAAGAAGGTCTCGGAAAGACGTGACCATAGCGCAGGTGAGTCTTTGGGAGGGCGACCCAGATGAGGGTTTACCATGGCAACCGCTGTTTCCGTTTGACCACCATCCGTGTAACTGCGTTAATGAATTTACAGCATTCATTATTGGTCATTGTACATTCAGTACTGTGATTTCAAGCTTGGTTTGAGTACTAAAAGCAGATGAACGCATGCACAATGTCTAAATTTTGTTGTTTGAACATAAGCGTGTAGATGAGCACATTTATACCAGTAGATTTTGACCCTGAGGGGTCATTCTGAATGAAATCGAAATTTTTGGGGGATATTATACGAGCTTTTACTTTCTATGGACTATAAGTGACATTTTAGGTTGCAGTGTCATTTATTTAACACTATTGTGTGATGCAGTGGTTGCACCTGTCAGTGAGGCTGATGCGTGTATCTCAATAGGACCAAATACAGAAGTATAAGTTGTTTGCTTTTGTTTCCCAACAGAGGACACAAGAGAGAGTCAATGTGAGTGTTTGGATGGGCAAGTGTTCACTAAAAGTAAAGTAATAAATTGGAAAATTGTTTATTATTATGATCCATTTTACTATATAGACCTTTTTACAGGTCACGTGATCAAATAGTTGCGTGCGCATTTTGGAAACGGAAGTGCAGGTAGCGTTTGAACGTGGCAGCATAGTTTTAAAACAGTTCCTGTATCATATCAACCCAAAACGTCTGGCTGTTGCGTTTACAATATAATCTTTATAACTCTATCTATTATTCTATCTATTAATATAGATATAGATAGATAGAACAAATGTCCCTGAACACGTTAAATTAAACCTTTTATTGTTGAAAATATATACCGTTAAGATTATCGTTGTCACCAGAAAGAGATCATTGTATGTTAATATCTAAAAAAAAAGGTGTTTTAGTGTGTTGTGGCACCTTCAAAGGTTAAAGCATAGATTTAACTTTTGAGATTTTTTTTGGAGGCCCTTTTTCCTGCTTTTTCGGTTCATGTTCACACATGCAGTTCTGTTCATGTTGTTTGGTTCCAGTATAGTGGCAAATCCGTGCCATTATTCGAGTGTATATTTTTGATGATCACGCACGCACGTGAATTCGCGTGAGCAGAAACTGAGCTTTTTTTCAACCACGCGTACGCATCACTGCACCTGAGAGCAAAACAATCTCGCTAACTCTCTCTTTCTCTCTCTCTCTCTCTCTCTCTCAAATTCTCCCTCCCTTGCTTGCTCTCAAGCTTAACCTGCGCACACGCGACTCAATTAGATTTTTTTTTGTCCAAGAGGGGGCGGGATTCTCATTTCCCGGAAGTCAGCTGTGATTGGACGCCTGTCTGTCAGTCAGTTCTGTTACTTTAACGCTCAGAGTCAAGTTTCTTCCAACAAAGACATTAATTTACTTATAAAAAAATGACTCTTTAATCAAACAACAACAACGACAAGCCAAGGGGATTTACAAATATTACAACAAAAACAATAAAGATGAGTACAAGAACAATATAAATATGTCTGAACAAACACACCGTGAGCACTCACCCGGAGCAGTGGCAGCATGGCTGCGGGGCCCGGGGAGCAGTCGGGGAACTGGAGCTCGCTCGAGGGCTCCACAGCTGTGCTTATTGAAGATGGAGAGCAAGTGTTTCATCACTCACTCCACCTTCAACTCTGAGGATCTGAGAATCAAACCGGCGACCTTCTGATCACAAGTTAATCTCCTCATCCACCAGAACACAACTGTAGTCATAAATATATGTTTTTTGTGTATATATATATATTTATAGATAGATAGATAGAAACGTCCCAATGGTTGCATGAAGATGGCCATCGATAGCAGTATAGGTAGTTCTATTTCTACCCCATAGAATTATTCACAAGGAATTCCTGTCTATCTGACCTGATCCACACTAGGACTTTGTGAAGCTCCTTTGAAGCAACTGCTAAAAAAGTGCTATTTACAAGCATATTGATTGATTAAATCAATATCACATAACTTATGTTTTCAAAGTTTATATCAACACGAAACCATTTCTTGACCGCTACCTTGATTTATTATGTCTTTGTGAACGAGTTTGACTCTGTGGAACACTAATGAACAATACACATGTCCTGCGTCCCAACCCAAACACTTATACTGCACCCTTAAATTAGATCCTCAATTTCAGAAGGAAATACGAACTTATTAGTGTGTAAGATGAGAGTGTGCACGATCTGAATGTCTAAAACATCACGTGACGGAAGTTATTGTGACCATGTCTTAACTCCTTCTTTCCCATTCCTTGATTATAAAATATTCTAATAATAAGTGCCACACTCTCTATATTGATATTATATATTTCTGTGCTTATTCTTTACAAATGACTTGTATTACAGCGAGAGCTCATTTGTTTGGGTCCAAGAGAAAACTCCTTCCGCCTGAGTGTGGTGGATTGTGGGTAATATCAGTCAGTAGAGCATTCATCGTTCTGTTCTACAGAATCGAACCTAATCAGAATCTAATCTAATCTCAGGACAAAGTTCACATCTGGGACTTGCTTGGACACTTTTTTTTAATGTATACTACTATTAGGGACGCTAATTCTCATTTCGCACCCATAAAAGTGTGGCTAGTGCGCTGATTTGGACGCAGTAATAGTTTCTGGCACACAGTGTGTCAAAATACCACGAGTGTTATGTAGTGTTGTTAACGAAACCTGACAAAAATGCTAATTCTTCCATGTTTTGGGGTTATTGTCCATTCATCCATTTTCTTGTCAGCTTTACCCTTTCAGGGTCTCCACTGTGGAATGAAACGCCAGCTCTTCTGGCATATAATTTATGCGGCGGATGCCCTTCCAGCCGCAACCCATCGCTGGGAAACATCCACACACATTCAAACACTATGGACAATCGCTTTTATCCAATTGAAACCGGAGCACCCGGAGTAAACCCACGCGATCATGAGGAGAACATGCAACACAGAAATGCCAACCGACCCAGCTGAGGCTCGAACCAGCATCCTTCTTGCTGTGAGATGACCGTGCTACCCCCTGCGCCACCGTGCCACTCCTGGGGTTATTGTTTTATTTAGTAACACAGAGAGTCAGTAGCGAGCAGAGAAGTTGTTTAAATCTAAGTGGAAACGTTGTGGTTGTAGTTTCAGGGAAGGGCGAGGCTGTTGAGTGCAGCGAGAGAGCTGGGATGTGTGTGCGTGGTGAAAGGGGAAGTTGATGGTTAATAACAAAGTGGAAGAGGATATTTTACTGTAGAGCCACATTTGTGACCACTCTTGTCGTTTTTCTTAGTCGCTAGCTTCCTGAAAGCTAATTTGGGTTTGTTTGAGCTGTCCTGTTTAACCCTTTAAATGCCCGCCTAACCAAATGCTCAAACTTATCTTGAGTCACTGCAACAAAGCAAAGCAACAACAAAAAAAAATCTGTCAAATGAAAAGCTGAAAGTGATACCCCAATTCATGGTTATTCAATGCAAGTTTCTAGAAAATTATTTCTCAAGTTAAACTGTTAATTTCAGGGGGGATTGTAATATTTGTGTGCAATAATTTTGACCATAAAAAGCTATATTAACCATGTGCTAGTCATTGATTTAAAAAAAATTAAATAATAAGCTGTGGAAAAAAATAATGCAGAGATTAGTGATATAAAGAGCCAAGAAATAGCAATCAAATAATTTGTTGATTATTTTTACTCTTGTTCTGGCAGTTAAAGGGTTAATGTAGATAAGTGTGATCTTTTATCAGTTCGATAGTTTGATTAAACACATCGCTCGTCGTATCAACCCTTCTGCCTCATCTGCCTTCATGTTTAAACATGTTCGCTCCGTGAGTTAATCAGCACCTTATCGATTAAAATTCCCTATAAAATGCTCTCTGTTGTCTCTGCTCTGGGCGTTCAGTCACTGTCTGGGGTTGCGAAGTGATTCATGGATGAATAAGTCCATTGATTGACACTTTCTTTAGTGTTATCGTCATGAACGTGTGAGTGAAGCTTCTATTAATAGCTGTCTATCTGCACCTCATCATTCATGTCTCATTTTTGGTGGGCTCGGTCACTGGATGGACGTCACCAACCATTGTGAAACCTTTTGGTAATATTTTGTCGCACATAGTTTTGTTGGTGGATCTCTTTACCTTCATTTGTGGATCATAGACTTGTAGTTTTAAATACAAATGTACTCTGATATAACCACCTTAAGGACTACTTGTGCCTTAAAGATTCGGTATGTAAGTGTGTGGTCCAAACTGGTACTGCAACCGAAATAAAAAGTTCACCAAACTTTGCGAAGCATTCAATTAATAATATTCACGATCGAGTAAAATCAACGTAGAATAGCGTTTGTTGTTTCCGTATGTAAGTTTGCTTTCAAAACTGGTACTGCTGCCAAAAAATTATAATAATCTGGAGAACAGTATCCACCTAAACGAATATTTATAGGAATATTTATAGGAGAATATCCCTAAACGACAGGTTGCCAGATTGGCATTACAGCTATATGGCGAGCGACGGGACATACACAGAACATTTTTTATCTATTTATTTAGGTTTGAAAAGTTATGCTTACCAAAAAATTCAGTATTTCTGGTGCGATAAGCAACAACTGACAAGACAAACATTTTGTCAAATGTGCTACAAAATATACTGTGTTCGGTGTTACAAATAGTTTATTTTTGAGTAATATAAACACCACCAATATTTCAAGAATGTTCTATAATAAAATCAAAACTTTCTGTAAAGGAAAAAAAAAGAGCTTTCAAAGAAAGTAATATTTCAAATACCTTTCAAAATTGCTATACCGCATTAATGTGTTTTCGAGCTCGCATAATGTTAATCAATACTACAGAAAGCAGTGTTGAAGTTATTGAATGTAAGTAGCTGTAATACTACCTTAAGTTATCTATTTAGGAGAAGCGTGGCTACTTCATCGTATTTTTCTCCATCGTCTCTCAGCTGTCTTTTAAAAGCATCTCCTATCTGTGGCTTTATTTTATTAATAAGTCGTCATAATTGTTTTCGTATAATTTCAATGTTGTTGTTTTTTTACAGTGGTCCCTCGATACGACATAATAAACTATTATATAATATAATAAACTGTATTTTAATACTTGGAAATATTTAGATGTTACATTTATCATTTAATTTATCATTAAATATGTTCTATTTATATTAAAATTTATGTTGGCTTGAGAAAGTTTAATAAAGCTTTAGGGAGTTGGAAAAAGTGTAAGGCTCAAAGTTGTTTATAGTTTGAATCAGTGTAAAAAGTCTTTTTAAAGTTTAAGCAGTTTAATGACTAAATAAGACACAAAGCATAATATTGTAAGTCGTGATATCTTATAATGTTCCACTTGTCAATGTCAGTCCTATAAACCAACCCCTATGTCTTAACTCTTTTCGTAAGCTGAGCTATGGATCTTTGAAAATGGTTGCTAGTGTAAACAGTAAGGTTGGGTCAGTGACATCCCAGAACATTCCCCTTGTCAATATTGATTATATAACTCTGAGATATAGATCTTTAAAATGTGGATTACAAGTTTTTTTTTACCAAATGTATTATATTATTATTTATTATATTATTTATATTGTTAATACCCATAATGGAGCCTCAGCCAAAGCACCCCCTTTCACCAGCAAAGTCTGGCTTCAAATCTTTTGGGTGGCTTGCTTATGGATGACAAAACCAAAAAAGGCCATGCAACCAGAGCTGTGATGTATGTGATTTCTACTTTGTCGATTTCTTAAACATATTGAGTAAAGACTTTGAAACAAAGAGCCCCCTGCTTTCAAACCAACGTTAAGCCCTTAACCTTAAAGTTCCAACAGTTTAAAAAAAGATGATCAAACTAAAGGGCATCACGGTGGCGCAGTGGGTAGCACGGTCGTCTCACAGCAAGAAGGTCGCTGGTTCGAGCCTCGGCTGGGTCGGTTGGCATTTCTGTGTGGAGTTCTCATGTTCTCCTCGTGATCGCGTGGGTTTTCTCCGGGTGCTCCGGTTTCCTCCACGAGTCCAAAGACATGCGGTAGAAGAGAAAAATGTTCATAGTGTTAAAGAGTGAATGTGTGTGTGTGGATGTTTCCCAGCGATGGGTTGCGGCTGGAAGGGCATCCGCTGTGTAAAACATATGCCAGAGAGTTGGTGGTTCATTCCGCTGTGACGACCCCGAAAGGGAAGAAAGCAGACAAGATAATGGATCAATCCTTTTAAAGGAAAATGTGTTTTTTTTTTTTCCGGGGGTTCTTGCTGATTCAAGAGAGGAAAGAGCGAGAGAGGTTACATGTTCGTTTAAGAGGATTTAAAATATTTATATACTCTCTTTCTTTAAAGCGTCACAGCTGCATCTTGAGAGAAAACCAGTTCGGTGAATATTGTGACAATGCGCTTTGGGTCATCACCTGTGCACTGTTTTAAAACCGATGTTACACGAAGAACAGTTAAAGATACAGCTTTCTTTATTCCGCAATCCAATGACTTTAAAGTGGTGCTGGTTTAAAAACCCTTCCAGTCGGACGTACTGGAGCACTCGCAGGCAGATAATCAGCGGAATGACTTGTGCGGCGTGGATGTGAGAGGCCAGCCTGAAAGCTGCTTCGTTCTGCCTTTCTCAGTCCCTCTGCCACACGCTCAACACATTTTCCCCTGTCATGCCCTATTTATTTTTCAACACGCTTCGTTCCATCTCTTGCTCATTCCTCAGCGTGCCAGCACATAATCCCTCTTTTCCATTACAGAGGCGCCACTTCATTTGATGCTTTTCAGGGACAAACAAGGCATGTTTCCAATAGCGTACGTCGAATCCCAGATCATAATGGTGGCAGCAGAAGCAGGTTCATCCAAACTTCTTATTTCATCTGACTCGAAGTTATACAGGACAGCATTATGAACAACATCCTGCAACTGCTGAGACTGAGAAGTGCTGGCGAAACACGCCTTCTGGAAATTAAAATCTCGTCTTTGGTTCCTGGCCACGCTGGAATCGTCTGGAAATGAGATGCCAGACCCAACTGCCAAAGAGGCTTAAGTGAAGGAACGAAGCGAACGTTCGATTCCATTCTGGGATTTAAAACCAGTCTTGACCTCTTGTCTAAAAAACAGATGGCGGTCAGAATGAGGCCATCGCACATACAATAAGTTGCTTGCAACCAACATTGAGGACTTCGTTCAGCAGTCGATGGGATTAAGTGGTCTACACAAGATACGTGTTCAGAGCAAAATTTAGTGGCTGGAGACCGTTAAATGTTTGTCATGAAAACTGTAACCGTATTTTAAAGGGACACTATTGACCCATTTACTGAGAAAAACTGATTCATTGATTTTATTCATTGATCATTCTCCTTCTCGGTTAGGATTTCGATTAATGGATTCCTTGTACCGTTATTGATATTGTATTATTCACAGTTTGAAATGCAACTGGGTTGTTGTTGTTATTATCCAGTATTTTGTTATTGGATATGACATTTGCTTGTCAACATGAAACTAATTTGATATTTATTCATTTTGTTTTGCTTTAGGACTTAATATTTTCTCTTTTTTTCTCTCTGGATTTAATTGGAGGTTTAACACTTTCACAGGTTAGTGAAAATATAATAATTAATTAGCTTGTTTGCTTGCTTTAATTTTTAAGTTGTTTGCTTGAGAAAGCCAACACACTGTTCTAGCTAAACGTATTCTTATTATTCTGACTAACATTTCTGACTGATACTCCTCCTAGTTACTTCACGCTACTGACTTCAAACTGTTTTCAACTGGTCTGACTTGAGTTGCTATATCTTGTCACACTACTACCACTAAAGGATTCTGGGAAATCACTGGGAATAGTGGCAATTTTTTCCATTACGTTAACACGGGATAACATTTTTTTGGGCTGCAGCTCAAACGGAGAATCTCGCTTCAAACTCACAACACTTCGAGAGCTCGTCAGTCTGAGGGATATCATGCTGTGCAAGGTGCAAAAGTTTTGGACTACTGGGCTCTAGAGCGGGTCAAAGGTCACCATTCACTTATTATTGCCATTGAAACTGAATGGGTTCCCACAATAACCTTTTTAGACAAACCGGGCTAGAGACACAGGTATTGGGATATGTTGCTCGTAGTGGCAAGGTAGAATTTGAAAGACATGTCACTGACTCCTCCATAGCAACCATACTGTTTACCCTAGCGACCATTTTTAAAGATCTATATCTCAGCTTAGAAAAGAGCTAAGACATGAGGTTAGTTTATATACCTCAAATTGACCTGAGAAACATTATACGATGCCACTGAGTCTTCCACAGCAACCACAATGTTTTAATAAGTTGAGTTCGTTGAGTGGTTTCTGGGTAAACGGTGCCAGTACTATAGTAGAGTGGATAGAAGATTCTAGTAGGTGCTGAATTTAAGGATGAACAGATATGCAACATAAAGCTATCATGGTGTTCCTGAACACTCTGTTGTTGTTTTTTTATGTTAACTTCTTGCTTGTTTACTTTTTTATCCTTTCTAAAAAATTAGCGATGGAAAGCTCCTTCTATCCGAGAGCACTCAGAGAGAGTTTGTAAGACGTATCAGCCGTAAAACGAGGATGAGGGGTGGGGAGGAATTTTGAGCCGGAAGTTTAATAGCTGGGTTTAATCATTTATTAATCATTAATCATTTATTTAGATTTTTGCATTGAATCAATCAAGCATTCACTTTGAGGGGCTTACAGCAGAATGGCGAAGCTAAAATCAATGCACTCAAAATAACATAACAAACAACATAAAGTATGAGCACCTTCGGCAGAAGATAAAAGTTTTTTTTTTTTTGTAATTTCATTTAAATTTAACTTTAATCTTTTGATTGTGGTTTGTCCCGAGTGTTAATATTCTGGGAAAAACATGCAAGGAATTGTCCTTCTTTCGCTGTCCAGAGCGGTGTTGAGCTTCCTTCCTGCGTTTTATATCTTCCTCAAATTTGGGGCATCTGGCCAATTCGGTGAGTCTTGATCTTTCCTCTCGAATTCTCACAGCCCTGCTCCAAGTTTGCCTTTGAAGACTCCTATCCTTTTTTAGAGCGATGACCATGTGCTAAACGCCCACTCTCCTTGATTCTCTCATCCCTTGCTCCGGTTTTCTTCTTTTCTCTCTCTCTCTCTCTCTCTCTCTCTCTCTCTCTCTCATTCTGATCGTCATGCTAGTGCTCCATTTCTCTGCATCCGCGTCGTGTCCTTCTTTCAACGCCGCCCACTCTCTCCTTTCAGCTTCCTCCAGCTCCACCTGCGGGTCATATCTTTGCCTCCTGTGAGTCAAAATACATAGACATATTTTTATGGTTTTATTTTACTGGTCGTTGAGTAAGGAAGGAACTTTTATTTATAGACCACACATACAATCAGCAGCACTGAACCAAAGTGTACAGTGTTAAAATACAGCATAAACATAAGGGATTAAAAACAACAGCACTACGAAACAGCTAATAAGCAATATATTTAAGATGTGTACACGAATACTCAGCACCACACATATAAAATCCCTGTGGATGAAAGTCTTAAGTCTGGATTTGGCATTTTTCCAGTGGCATGTCATTCCTCAGTCTAGGGCAGGGCTCTCAAACTCGATTCCTGCAGGGCCGCAATCCTGCACAGATTTGTTGCAACCTTAACCGAACACACCTGATTCCACTGACCAAGCTCCTCTGGGTGTGTTTGAAGCTACTGGTGTGTCTCTGGAACAAAAACCTGCAGGGGCTGCGGCCCTTCAGGAAGTTTAAGACGCCTGGTCTAGGGACTGGTACTGCAAACTTTCTGTCCCCCTTAGTCTTCAATCGGGTGCGTAAGAACTCTAGAAGCTCCAAATCAGAGGAACAGAGAGATCTCGAGGATTTTAGAGGAACAAGCAGCTGCGTGACATGTGAGGGAGCGAGATCATTTAAGGCTTTAAAAAAATAATTTTTTATTGAATTCTGTAACCTGCCGGTAACCAATGTAGTGCAGCTAAAATTGGTGTTTTCTAGCCCTAAAAAAGACAGATTTCTTTCTTTTCAGACTTTGACTTTAAGTATTGTTCTTCGATATACAATTTTTTAAATTCAAGATTTACTGACTGGTTGGAGTTTCTGGTGTTAGGCGATGTTGGAAGTTGAAGTTTTTGGTCCAACTTTGAGAGGGTGAATTTTATTACATTTTTTTTAACGGACTGTCCCAATTCACCACTGTCCAGCGTGTCTTTTTTGGCACGCATGCTAACTGATTAAAGCTTTCCCACAGAATGCGTGTGTGGCGCAGCAGTTCGTCAATGATGTCTTCGTGAGGGCGTAGATCATTTAGGCTTATTTTTTGACGCACTGCATGTGCTGACAAGCCTCAAAAATGCACATGAATTGTGTCAAAAAATCATTGTTTTGCTTTATTCTTTGCATGAAAGTTAAAGTAGATGTTGCTTTTTTTAATATGTAGATATGAATTAATATACTATTCATTAGTGTTTATTATTTATAATTATATCCATACTCTGTTGAGAACCATTGCATGTCAAATGTCAAGGTATTCTCAGTTATATGCTGATTTTTTTTTAGCAATTAGTATTTGTATTTAAATGTTATTTAATGAGATTTTTTATCTGTCCCATTCGATCCACTTGTTACTTGTTAACAAAGTTGCTAAACAACAGTCAACACTGTGAGACATTAAAAACCGACAATTTCCCTTTCTTCTCTGTTTGATTTACATTTTTCATTTATTATATTTATGCCTTTGACAGAAGCTTTCGTCCAAAGCGACTTACAGAAGAGGAGAGACAATATGCAATCTGTTACACAGTCTACGTCTATCTCAGCTTCTCATAGTAGAAGTTGTTTCAACTGATCAATAAACCATAGCAGGAAGAAAATAAAGACAGAGGAGGAAAAAATATTTTATTTTATATTCTATAGTAGGTGTTCCCTGAAGAGAAGAGTTTTCAGGTGCTTCTTGAGAGCTGTTAGTGCTGCTGCTCTCCTGACTGGATCAGGAGTTTGTTCCAGGAGCCAGGGACAGTGAGAGAGAAGGTTCTGCTGAGAGATCTTCTGCCTTTGTGGGACGGAGCCACGAGTCGCTGTTCCTTCTCTGAGCGCAGGCTTCTGGAGGACATGTAGGAGCTTCTGGAGGATTTGTAGGAGCTTCTGGAGGACATGTAGGAGTGGAGGAGCTCGTGGAGGTAAAGAGGGGCTGATCTGGAGATAGTTTTGTATGCCAGCGTTAGCGATTTGAATTTAACCCGAGCTGCGATGGGGAGCCAGTGAAGAGTGATGAAGAGGGGAGGAACGTGAGCTCGCTTCAGTTCCTTGAAGATAAGACGAGCTGCAGAGTTCTGGATCATCTGCAGAGGTTTGAGCGTGTTTGCTGGAAGTCCTGCTAGAAGAGCGTTGCAGTAGTCCAGACGTGAGAGGACCAGAACCTGAACCAGGAGTCGAGTTGCATGTTCAGTTAAGAAGGGCCTGATCTTTCGAATGTTGTGCAGTGCAAACCTACACGCTCGAGTTCTCTTTGTGATGTGGTCTTTGAAGGACAGCTGTTCATCCAAAATCACTTTGAGATTCCTGACTGAAGGAGAAGAGGTGATTGCAGAGGATTGCAGCTGGATGGTGAGGTCCTGATGCACAGAGGGATGGGCCAAGTTACCAGAAGTTCTGTCTTGGCCATGTTGAGCTGTAGGTGATGGTTCTGCATCCAAGTAGAGATGTCGTTCAAGCAATCTTTTCTAAATAATTTTTTAATTGTAATGATTATTATAGAATAATATTACCTTAAACGATGCATGTTTAGAAAATGTTTGCACTGCTTTCATGACAAACTGCCAGCAAGGAAATGGCTGAATATGTACATAGTGAACCTAAATAAATAAAGGCTTGAATTGTCTTTTCAAAGCCATTTTCTT
Source organism: Danionella dracula (assembly GCA_900490495.1). Classification (NCBI taxonomy): domain Eukaryota; kingdom Metazoa; phylum Chordata; class Actinopteri; order Cypriniformes; family Danionidae; genus Danionella; species Danionella dracula. Next base: position 462,310 of record UELW01000333.1, on the reverse strand, counting down.
TAGAGTGTGGTTTACTTTATATTGTGATTGAAAGATCCCAGCAGTTTGCTAAGCATCTGTGGGGCATTTTTTATGTCTCGGGCTGACTGTTCGATTAGCTGTTTTCTGGAAGGTCATTAGGGGATGGTGTAATTACACTCTACAGAGCTTGTGATTTGGGCCAAAGAATTTATCAATATCGTGTTTGTTTTGTTTTCCTGCAGCAGAAAAGTTTAGAAATGCATTCCTTGTAAATGGCCTATCTAAAGTTTGTGTTATGAACATGAAAAAGCTCATTAAAGTATTGATATGAAAGAAGTCGATGATTTGTACATTCCTTAGTATTTCAATATTGAAGATATCAAGAGTTTGGAATGGTTTCGAGGGTGAAATAAAACTGCAAGCAGTGATCAAGGCCAAGCTGTCTGAAAGACAACACCTTATGGGTTTGAGTCTGCACGAGGCCCAGATTGTTAAGATATAATGCTTATGTTTTTTTGGACTTACTGCTTTAGAAGAATGAGCTGCAGTAGGCATTGCCACTGTCTCTTAACGACTTGAGGGCATTAAGCCGAACGTAGCTGGTGACTTAAGATCATTGTTGTCGTAATGTAAAACAATGTTTGGTGTGAAAAGAGTGAAAAAGAACTGAATCTGAGCTCAAGAGAACGAGCTGCTGTGATAAACTTACACATGTTTCATTTACATTTACATTTATATTTACGCATTTGGCAGATGCTTTTGTCCAAAGCGACTTACAGAAGAGGAGAGAGACAATATGCAATTTTTTACACAGTCTACGTCTATCTCAGCTCGCTCATAATAGAAGTTGTACCCGCTGATCTTGTTCCCTGAAGAGCAGAGTTTTCAGGTGCTTCTTGAGAGCTGTTAGTGCTGCTGCTCTCCTGACTGGATGAGGAGTTTGTTCCAGCAGCCAGGGACAGTGAGAGAGAAGGTTCTGCTGAGAGATCTTCTGCCTTTGTGGGACGGAACCACGAGTCGCTGTTCCTTCTCTGAGCGCAGGCTTCTGGAGGACATGTAGGAGTGAAGGAGCTTGTGGAGGTGAGCAGGGGCTGATCTGGAGATGGTTTTGTAATCCAGCATCAGTGATTTGAATTTAACACGAGCTGCGATGGGGAGCCAGTGAAGAATGATGAAGAGGGGAGGAACGTGAGCTCGCTTCAGTTCCTTGAAGATAAGACGAACTGCAGAGTTCTGGATCCTCTGTAAAGGTTTGAGCGTATTTGCTGGAAGTCCTGCTAGAAGAGCATTGCAGTAGTCCAGACGTGAGAGGACCAGAACCTCAACCAGGAGTTGAGTTGGTGCTCAGTTAAGAAGGACCTGATCTTTCGAATGGTGTGCAGTGAGTTCTCTTTGTTCTCTTTGTGATGTGGTCTTTCACTTCAAATAAACTCAAATAAACTGAGCATGTCTCCTCTTTGATAGTGTGAGCATGTGCAGAATTTTAGAATTTCATCAACCAATCATGTCTTATCCAAGGCGAAAGTTAAGTGTAGTGATTTGTAAATCATTCACTCTCTATTATTCTAAAAAAGCAAGATCTGGGAGTGTCACATCCCCCTGCACTCGATCATCCCAGTTTTATCTCCAGCTCAGTCAGACAATCTCCCGAGTCTTTGTTCTTTTCTAGCACTTGTGAATCGATGAAGTGCGTGGAAAATAAACACAATGAAAGTTTGCTGGCTCCGAGAGTTACAGTGTATGCATGTGAACCGGTCTCCATGGACACCATCTGCAGTCCTCGTGCACAGCTGCAAGGCTGTGTTTGATTGGACTGGCTTTAGTTATTGGTGGCCGCAGGAGTAACGCAGTACTACAGGAGAGTACTCTTGATCCGAGAGTACGGTTCAGCGTTCTCTAGTTCAGGGATGCTTGTCTAGCTCGCCAGAGGGTCCGTTTATCTGTGATTTTATCTTGAAAAATGAGTAAAGAAAAGCACAGCAAAACTACTATTTAAGCAGAGGGTGTTTGACATGACTGGCCTGCCAGTAAGCAGAGGATGGTTATGACCCTTTTATCTGGCCATTAAGTGTGTGTGTGTGTGGGGGGGGGGGGGGTATTTATTACGCTTTTCACTTACCAGTAAGTGTAGGGTGTTTTGGTCTACCATTAAGCCGAGGGCGTTAGTCACCACTTTGAGCTGCCATTAAGTAAGGAATATTTCTGTCTCTTTTCACCTGCCATTACGTGTAGGGTGTTTTATGTAGTTTTATCTACATAATTTTATTGCCATTATGTAGAGAGAGTTTGTCACCATTTTGGGCTGCCTTTAAGTGAAGGATATTTATTACTCTTATCACCTGACATTAAGTGTAGGGTGTTGTGGTCTGCCGTTAAGTAGAGGATTTGTCACCATTTTGGGCTGCCATTAAGTAAAGGATACTTATGACTCTTTTCACCTGCCATTAAGTGTAGGGTGTTTTGTTCTGCCATTATGTAGAATGTGTTTGTCATCATTTTGGGCTGCCATTATGTAAATGGTGTGAATGTACCTTTGGCCAGCCATAAAGTACAGTGTATTTATGACCATTTTTGCCTGCCTTTGGATAGAGGGCGTTTACCACCATTTTGGGCTGCCAAAAAGTACTGGATATCCATCCATCCATCTTCATGTCGGCTTTATTCCCTTTCGGGGTCGCCACAGCGGAATGAACCGCCAACTCACTGGCATATGTTTTACGCGGCGGATGCCCTTCCCTGCCGCAACCCATCGCTGGGAAACATTCACACACACATTCACACTTTAACACTATGGGCAATTGTTCTTATTCAATTCACTTATTCTGCATGTCTTTGGACTTGTGGGTAAACCGGAGCACCCGGAGAAAACCCACACGATCACGGGGAGAACATGAGAACTCCACACAGAAATGCCACCTGCCCCAGCCGAGCCTAGAACCAGCGACCTTCTTGCTGTGAGACGACCGTGCTACCCACTGCGCCACCGTGACGCTTCAGTACTGGATATATATAGCCCTTAAGTAGAGAGTAGAGAGCAGTTATGACCCTTTTGGACTGCCATTAAACAGAGGGTGTTGTTATACTTTTGGCCAGGCAGTAGAGGGTATTTAGGAACCATTTGGCCTACCATTAAGTAGAGGAGGTTTTTGACAATTTTGGTCTGTTATTAAATAAAAGGCATGTTTGATCCTTTTGGCATGCCATTAGGTAGAGGACACGTTGACTCTTTTGACCTGCCTTTAAGTAGAGGGTGTGTTTGCCCTTTTTGGTCCACCATTATGAAGAGTATTTGACCTTTTTGGACCGCATTAGATAGAGGGTGTTATGCATCTTATGGCCTACCATATGCCTTTTGGCCTGCCATTAAGTAAATTAAGTTTAGGACCTTTTTGGACTCCCGTTAAGTAAAGGCTATATATGACTGTTTTGGCCTGCCATTAAGTAGAGGACATTAAAGAGAGTGTTTTTTTTCTTCAATCTTTTTGGTCTGCCTTTAAGTGGATGGTGTTAAACGTAAAAATTACATCACAATGTTGAGCTGTCAACCTTTAGCTAAAAGGCAGTTGTTCTCTGTGTGTGGTGAAAAGCTGGAGTCCACATCAATCTCACTGTTAGTGAATCTGACCGTGAAAGCTGACGTGCACAAGGTTTTATAGATCGGTAATGCATGAAGCACCTGCTTCTCTCTGATCAGAGCAGGATTTGATTCATTCTAAAGCAGAAATGTATAAGCAACACTGGACACATGGGTGCTTCCAGCTGGAAACCTTAGAAGCTACGAGCTAAGTAGCAGACGGTGGAGTCTTCCAATGACTGAACCAGCAGACATGCTGAGAAGGGCATTTATACCAGAAGGGTTAACAAGAGAGCCTAATGAGATAACGAGCTACACATGGCAAACACTGATTAGACTTGTGGAGCAGACAGAGGAAGTGGTACAATAGGAAATGTGGGTAATGAAGTCAAGTTAATGTTTAGCTTCAGTTACAACAGTTTGCTCTAGGAGTGGCTTGTGTAAACCCGCACTCACATTCAACTCAGCAAATATGAGTTTCTGTTCTTTCAGCATTCCCTGTTGTGCCTTTCACTTCCTTGTCCTTAATTTTATCTGTCACTGTTCCATTCCTAGTTTGAGTGTTTGAGTTAAAAGTGTAGTCTAAACCAAATTAGTGAACTGGGTTTTATGTCATGAATTGAAAGAATTTAAGAAGAGGAGCAACGAAAGGGAGAATTAGATTTGTTGTTTTTAAGGTTTCATTCAAATAACTTTTTTATGATGTGTGCAAGTGTCTTTGATGTTGCTCCTATTTCTCGCAATTATCATCATCTTCATCACAGAGCTTAAGAGTGTGTCTCCGTGTGTTTCAGGGCAGTGATGCCGGGAATGGTTCTGTTCCGGCGACGCTGGTCAGTCGGGAGCGATGACCTGGTGTTGCCGGCTTTCTTCCTGTTTGTTCTACACTGCATATGGTGAGTTCAGTTTCATTTTTGTGCTGCTTTCAATTAAAATCTATGTTTTTTAGCATTCATAAAGTGAGAAAAATAAAGGGCCTTTATTGCCATTTTGGTAGAGGGTTTTATGACTCTTTGGCCTGATGTTATGTAGAGATTGTATATAACCATTTTGACCTGCCATTAAGTTGAGGGTGTTTAGGATCTTTTGACCTTCCCTTAAGTAAAGGGCGGTTTATGACCTATTTTGCCTTCCATTAGAGAGAGTATTTATGAATCTTTTGGTTTGCCATTAAGTAGACAGTGTTTATGAGTATTTTGCCATTAAGTAGAGAGGCTTCATGATCCTTTTGGTCTGCCATTAAGTAGAAGAAGTTTATGAACCTTTAGGTCTGCTATTAAACGTGTGTTTAGGACCTTTTGGTCTGCCGTTAGGTAGAGGGTGTTCAGGAGCCCTTTGGCCTGCAGTTAAGTAGCAGTGTTTGGAGCATTTCTTCCTGGCATTACGTAGATGGCATTTATGACTTTTGTCCCTCCATTAAGGGTTTAATGAACATTTTGGCTTGCCATAAAGTGGGAGAATTTTTTAACTAATTTGCCTTACCATTAAGTATAAGGGTTTTGACCATTTTTGCTTGCCATTAAGCAGAGAGAGTTTGTGAGACTGCCTTTAATGATCTTTTTGGCCTGCAATAAAGTAGAAGCATTTTCGACCCTTTTGGTGCCATTACATTGAGAGGATATCTGACCATTTTGGAAATAGAGAGAATTTGAGACCCTGCCTTTTTTGACCCTTTTGCTATTAAGTTTAGGGTTTATTGCCCTTTTGGATCGCCTTAAAGTCGAGTTGTGTTATGACCTTTGTCCTGTCATTATATAGAGAGTTTCCTTTCGGCCTGCTATTAAGTATAGAGTTTTTATGAACATTCTGGCCTTCCAATAAGTATATGGCAGTTATAACATGTAGAGGATAATATAATAAGTAGAGGATGTATATACATTTTGGCTTGCCATTAAGTAGAGGGCGTGTATGACCCTTTTGCTCTGCCATTTACTGCCATTGCTTATACCAACAGGTCTATGAAAGAAAAATCCTATCTGTAATTTTAATTGTAAATTTAACTGAAGTTTGTACACTTTTCAATGAACAGATACTTTTTGAACAGCCACAACGTTACTTTTTTACTTGAAAAAAAAACTGGTCAAGGCCATGAAAAATCAAGATCGGTCCCCATCAATGCGGGGCACAGACAATAGGGAGAGCACCCCCTGCTGGCATCTTTAACACAACTTCCCTTCCCTTGAGATATCCTATTAAAGCGTTAACCAGGCTCAGAGCTGCGTCACTTCAGTGGAGAACCAGTCATGAGCTGCAGGGTGATACGGTTGGGGGCGATTCAGCACATCAGCCTCCGGTGCCTCCCTTAAATACAGTGTTAATACTATTCATGACTTAAAATGGGGGGAAAAAACTAAATTGAAAAGTGTTAAAATGTTGAATTTGTAGTCTGGAATCTGTTGTACTATCAGTACTCTGTGTTTTCCTCAGGCTGGTGGTTCTGTCTGTGGTTCTCTTCGGGCTGCCGTACAATTCAGAGCAGTCGTGCTCCGTCACGCTGGTGGACCACGGCCGCGGGTACCTGGGCATCCTGGTCAGCTGTCTCATCTGCGAGAGTGCCATCATGTGGCTGAGCATGAGAGGAAGCATCCTGTACACACAACCCCGAGAGGCGGTGCAGTACGTGCTGTACATAAGGCTGGGTACGTTTCAGTGACACCACCGCTCTCAAGGGTTCCCACAGAACACTTTTTTGAGGCATTACCAAAAACACATTGCTTTCAAACAATACCGGCAAGAGTACACGTTAACTTTCATCTAAATGGTATACAAATTAAAAAAGATTTCACAAAATGTGTCAAGGTACCGCAAGAATGCTGTCGGGCTTTCTCAACAGCCAGCTTCTCCGCGATCCACTTAAGGTGCTAGTTTTTGCTCTTGAATGGTTGTATATCTCCAAAACTCCCCTAAAAAACTATTGCATGGTTTAGGATGTCAAAATGTGCCATTTCTTGCCCGATTTAAATCACTGATAATAGATATTTGACCCCTCTATTCTAGCACTGCATCATTTGAAAGATTCTAAACGCAGAATTCATCCTAAACAATGTCTTTGAATCGCCTAATATTCTGGGCTCTGCTTAATGTGCCAATTCTTTATAGTTTCTACATGTAACAGCCTCTAAAATAATGTACATAATGTACATTGTTATTTTAGGCTTAGCCACTTTAAAACAACTGAACTGACTGTTTGAGGCTCTTTGTGAGTGGCTCTTCACACCGATTATGAACAGTCATGAAAATAATTAAAAGTCATTTTTCCAAATTTTCGCTTGTTGACACACACGCAGACGCACGCACGCACACACACACAAAGATACTTTTTGACCCTGGACATCCAAAAGAACACCTTCTTGGTATTTTTATTTAGCGCGTATCTGCTACTCTTTCGTTCCGGGTCAGTGCGTACATTCTTCATTGAGATGAGCTGCTTTAGCGTGTCATCTGATTGGTTAATCTACGGAGCTTCAGCCATTGAGTCGATTGGGCTCCCAGAAAAAGAAAACCGATTACACAAACACTCTGTAACCAATCTGATGATGAATCTCGAGGCATGTTTTTGATGAGGGAACACTACTTTTCAGACAATTGTCTCATATTTTAGTCTAGCTTACATTATACGGTACATTTTAAAATATCACAAAAACCCTGAGTACCAGCTTACAAGGAATGTTCTCATAACATTAGCTAATATTCTCTAAAGGATGTCTAAATGTTAGCTCATAACGTTTCCAAAAGAACGTTCTAGTAACATTCTAACATGGTTATGTAAACTACGTTCTCAGAACATTCCTAGAGCGTTTTTTGTGCGTGATGAATGTCCTAAAAACGTCTTAATAACCTTGTTCAGGAAACATGTAAAAAAAAATTGGGACAAACTAACATTTATGTACCATTAGAGGTAACACACGTTCCCAGAATGTTCCTTTTAACATAAATTTGTTATCTGCCCTCTCTGTGGAGTGGAGCTTTCTGAAACCTGATTCTGAAACCTGATCTGAAACCTGCCATAGAATTAAAACACTTTTTTTTTTTTTTTTACAAAACCTTAGCAAAGAAAGGTAATTTGAAGAAATGGATCATGTGATGGCAGCACACCAAGCTCATTTCTGGATTTTCTGAAAAGCCATGCAAGATTGCTGGTTTTTCTTTCCGAACGGGGGTTTCCGTTATGGTTTAGGCGTGAATCATATCGATCACAAATGTGAAGATATTACCATTTTCTGCAGGGAGGTTTACTTTATACTTGGAAAAACTAATCATGCAGCCAATCGATCAATCAATGTTACTGAAGCTTAATTTATTCATCGTTGCAGAGATTATACCCACCCAAACCGGGGTCTCTCTCTTCAGAATGCACGCCGAGTGTGTTTGCTGCTCCAGAAAAACTGTCAACAATAGACAGCAGACTCTTTCTTCAGCGTTTAGTTCATAATCATCAATTGTTCAGAGACAGCCAGTGAAGTCCATCCACTGCTATCGGCTAACATGTTCATCTCAGGCAGCTCATACTCACTTCTTTCTTCGAGGAGGAAAGTATCTGCAATTGGAATGATTGCAAAGCAGTTACATCTACTAAGAAAAACATGTTTTTGATAGCTGAATGGTTAATAAATGCTTAATTTTTATGGTTAATTGCGGTGTGTGAGGTGAGAAAATGTGCACTTGTGGTGGGGGAATTGTGTGCAGTTGGAGTTGAAAGCCGGCTGTGAAGTTGTTGGTTAGTTATTTTTCTGTAAAAGAAGGATTTGACCTGGTTTCTCCCTCGTCTCTGCAGCTATCCTGCTGGTGGAGCTGGTGTACGCAGTGGTAGGCATCGCCTGGCTGGTGCAGTACTACCAACCGTGTCCGGACATCACCGCCAAGAACCTCGCCCTCGGTAACACGCAACACATCATTTTCTTTTAACTATGTTGGTTGTTTCTAGCTTTTAAACATGTTTTGTTTGGACCCAAAATGTGTGACGCTATCTCCTAGACGCATGAAGCTACTGATTTCAACCATTTTTTCAAACGGTTAAAACCCGTCTGAGTGGGTTCCTATGTCTTTTCATGCTGCTGCCACTAAAGGATTCTGGGAAATCCCTGGGAATGCTGGGAAGTTTTTCCATTGACTTCGCATAGGGTCAAAGTTTGTTGAGCTGCAGCTCAAATTAAAAATATGGTAGAAATGTCAAACTCACAACACTTAAGAGAATTTATCCGTCTGAGCAGTAGCATGCTGAGCAAGGTGCAAAAGTATTTGACCCTTAGGCTCCAGAATGGGTTCGATTTCACCATAGACATAAGATTTCCATTGAAAATCAATGAAGGTGAGTTCCATTCATTTCTAATGGGCCATTACAATGCATAGTCTTCCCTCGTAAAAGATCAATTGTCATTGGTTAGCACTGGAGCCTCAAATAGAAAATAGAAATGCCTCAGTGGGTTTAACTAGCCAGTCAACACGTAGGAAAAGTGGGTGTGATTTAAGATATCTATAACCTTTCCAAAGAAATGTGCTAGCTGGATATCGCAAATGAAGAGACCAACACAATTATTTTATGTTAATCCTCGCGGAGAGGAGATTGTCATGACGTCATGCATTTGCATTAATTAATTAGGTCATGCCCACTTTGCGAGACAGACCGTTCAATGTCAAATATCCTTAAAATAGAACGCCCTTAAGATGCGACATTTGCTTCTTAACCCTAGTATTGATGAGATTTTATCATGGTCATTCATTTGCATTAATTAATGAAGCAACACTTGCTTTGCTAAAGAGACTTTAGAGCTGAATATCGAAATGAAGCGTCTTGTTTTATCACTTCCTATCACGCATCAAGAGGGACAGGAAGAGGTCGCAAACCCATCTCCACTCATCTTTTAACCCTGGAGACAACTAAAACATAGAGTAGGGGATGGTGAGAGTATTTTTTTGATAAACGGCATTCATTAACTCAAATCAAGCTATTCTCCTGTATTTCTGTAGATGTTACAGAATGCGTTGGTTTTTTTTACGCCTTTTTATCCATATAATCTGTTCATGCTGACTTAATTCCATTGTCAACAACAATCAACAAAGTAAAATAACCGTCGCAGTCGACCTCGGGGAAAGAAAGCATGGAAATTGTACCTTTATTTTGTCTGCATGCGAGAGCAAAAATAGGTGCTGTTTAAATCACTGTTTTTTTTGGATAAAGGAGACATCTTTACAGTATTTGAACATAAAATGGTTTGATTTTTGCAATTTAAAAACCCCAAAATACAATGGGCCCTTCAGACACACACACACTCTGAGTAACAATAATATGAACATCACACACAGGTTCAATTCTAAATGTGATGAAAGAAGGTTAAAGGGCCAAAAAATTTACAACAAATGCTGTTTAAATCACTCAATTAAATATCGTTACAGTATATGAGCTTAAAGTTATTATTTTAGCGATTTAAAACCGAACATGGCACACCAGACACACAAACACTGTCTGAGTAACAATAATATAATCGTTGTGTTTTCTTGATCGCCAGCTTTAATTAACAGTGTTTTTTGAGCGCTAAATCGCTTCGACAGCTTTGTCACGACCAAATAAATAAGTGATTAATGTGAGGAGAGCACTGACGCCCGTGTGTCTCCGGTCAGGACGGACAGGCTGAAACGTCCTCTTGTTAATCTCAGAGGGTTCTTGGGGACATTTATTGCGATATCAGTTCAGGAATCTCAGCGCTCACAAAGCTCCTAGTGTGGCTTCATCCGCGTCGGTGCTGACTGCGGATCAGTGTCGCTCTTTGTCCACCCCTGCATCCCGAAATAGCTCACTTTGCCTCCACGCCAATCATCTCCACGGCTGCAGAACGCACTCCGAGGCAGACTTGCAGGCGGTTTGGCTGTTTTGTGGTGAAAAAAAGCAGATTTGCATAAAAACGAACCAATCCCTTGTTGATTAGGAATTCTGCTTCGTTAGAAAAGCAGTGAAAGCGAGAGTGAATTTATCCACTGTGAAACAAACTGTCGGATGTGTCAGAATTGGTGCAAAACTGGCTTGGAACCAAATGGAAGAAAAGCTCGCTGTGAAAAGTGGCTTCAAACACGACGCAGTATTCTGTTATCAGATGCATTTTATGTTCAACTAAAGTTTTATTTTAATAATCAAACGTCTCAACATCTTATTCTATTAGTAATTGATTTATCCATCCATCCATCTTCTCCCGCTTATCCGGGGCCGGGTCGCGGGGGCAGCAGTCTAAGCAGGGATGCCCAGACTTCCCTCTCCACAGACACTTCTTCCAACTCCCCGGGAGGGATCCCGAGGCGTTCCCAGGCCAGCTGGGAGACATAGTCCCTCCAGCGCGTCCTGGGTCTTCCCCGGGGCCTCCTCCCAGTGGGACATGCCCGGAACACCTCCCCTGGGAGGCGTCCAGGAGGCATCCGGAACAGATGCCCAAGCCACCTCAGCTGACTCCTCTCGATGTGGAGGAGCAGAGGCTCTACTCCGAGCTCCCCCCGGGTGACGGAGCTTCTCACCCTATCTCTAAGGGAGCGCCCAGCCACCCGGCGGAGGAAGCTCATTTCGGCCGCTTGTATCCGGGATCTTGTCCTTTCGGTCATGACCCAGAGCTCATGACCATAGGTGAGAGTAGGGACGTAGATCGACCGGTAAATCGAGAGCTTCGCCTTTCGGCTCAGCTCCCTTTTCACCACAACAGACCGATACAGCAACCGCATCACTGCAGATGCTGCACCGATCCGCCTGTCGATCTCGCGCTCCATCCTCCCCTCACTCGTGAACAGGACCCCGAGATACTTGAACTCCTCCACCTGAGGCAGGAGCACTCCACTGACCTGGAGAGGGCAGGCCACCTTTTTCCGGTCGAGAACCATGGCCTCAGACTTGGAGGTGCTGATCCTCATCCCAGCCGCTTCACACTCGGCTGCAAACCGCCCCAACGCACGCTGCAGGTCCAGGCCCGAAGAAGCCAACAGGACAACATCATCCGCAAACAGCAGCGATGAAATCCTGAGGTCCCCGATCCGGACCCCCTCCGGCCCCCGGCTGCGCCTTGAGATTCTGTCCATAAAAACTATGAACAGAACTGGTGATAAAGGGCAGCCCTGCCGGAGGCCAACGCGCACTGGGAACAGGTCTGACTTTGTGCCGGCAATGCGGACCAAGCTCCTGCTCTGGTTGTACAGGGACCGGACAGCCCTTAGCAGAGTGCCCCGGACCCCATACTCCCAGAGCACCTCCCACAGGACACCACGAGGGACACGGTCGAACGCCTTCTCCAAATCCACAAAGCACATGTGGACCGGTTGGGCGAACTCCCATGACCCCTCGAGGACCCTGCAGAGGGTATAGAGCTGGTCCAGTGTTCCACGACCAGGTCGAAACCCGCATTGTTCCTCCTGCATCCAAGGTTCGACTAGCGGCCGAACTCTCCTCTCCAGTACCCTGGCATAGACTTTCCCCGGGAGGCTGAGGAGTGTGATCCCCCGGTAGTTGGAACACATCCTCCGGTCCCCCTTCTTGTAAAGAGGGACCACCACTCCGGTCTGCCATTCCAGAGGCACTGTCCCTGACCGCCACGCGATGCTGCAGAGACGTGTCAGCCAGGACAGTCCCACAGCATCTAGGCACCTGAGGTACTCAGGGCGGATCTCATCCACCCCCGGTGCCTTGCCACTGAGGAGCTTACCAACCACCTCAGTAACTTCGGCTTGGGTGATAGACGAATCCACCTCAACTACCCCAGCCTCTGCCTCCTCGACAGAGGACGTGACAGTGGGATTGAGAAGACCCTCAAAGTATCCCTTCCACCGCCCGACCACATCCCTGGTCGAGGTCAACAGCTCTCCACCTCTACTGTAAACAGTGTTGGTGGGGCACTGCTTTCCCCTCCTGAGGCGCCGGACAGTTTGCCAGAATTTCTTTGAGGACGACCGATAGTCTTCCTCCATGGCCTCCCCGAACTCCTCCCAGGTCCGAGTTTTTGCCTCTAACACAGCATTGGCTGCTGCGCGCTTGGCCTGCCGGTACCGGTCGGCTGTGTCCGAAGTCCCACAAGCCAACCAGGCCTGATAGGACTCCTTTTTCAGCTTGACGGCATCCCTTACTTCCGGTGTCCACCACCGGGTTCTGGGATTACCGCCACGACAGGCACCAGAGACCTTACGGCCACAGCTTCGCACTGCGGCATTGACAATAGAGGTGGAAAACATGGTCCACTCTGACTCCATGTCTCCAGCCTCCCCCGGTATCTGGTGGAAGCTCTCCCGGAGGTGGGAGTTAAAGCTCACTCTGACAGGGGGCTCGGCCAGACGTTCCCAACAGACCCTCAGCGTACGTTTGGGTCTGCCAGGTCTTTCCGGCCTCCTCCCCAGCCAGCGGATCCAACTCACCACCAGGTAGTGATCGGTTGATAGCTCAGCCCCTCTCTTCACCCGAGTGTCCAAAACACATGGTCGAAGGTCAGATGATACGACAACGAAGTCAATCATCGACCTTCGGCCTAAGGTGTCCTGGTGCCACGTGCACCGGTGGACACCCTTGTGCTTGAACATGGTGTTCGTTATGGACAAACCGTGACGGGCACAGAAGTCCAATAACAGAACACCACTCGGGTTCAGGTCGGGGAGGCCATTCCTCCCAATCACACCCCTCCAGGTGACGCTGTCGTCCCCCACGTGCGCATTGAAGTCCCCCAGGAGAACGATGGGGTCCCCGGTTGGAGCACTTTCCAGCACCCCTCCCAGGGACTCCAAGAAGGCCGGGTACTCTGCACTTCTGTTCGGCCCGTAGACCGTAACAACAGTGAGAGACCTGCCCCCAACCCAAAGGCGGAGGGAAGCGACCCTCTCGCTCACTGGGGAGAACTCCAACACATGGCGGCTGAGCTGGGGGGCTATGAGCAGGCCCACACCAGCATGCCGCCTTTCACCGCGGGGGACGCCAGAGTAGTGAAGAGACCAGCCCCTCTCGAGGAGCTGGGTTCCAGAGCCCAGGCTGTGCGTGGAGGTGAGCCCGACAATCTCTAGCCGGTAGCGCTCCACCTCCCGCACAAGCTCAGGCTCCTTCCCCCCTAGCGAGGTTACATTCCATGTCCCCAGAGCTAGCTTCTGTGTCCATGGATTGGGCCGCCGAGGTCCCCACCTTCGGCTGCCGCCCAGATCACAAAGCACCGGCCCCTTACGGTCCCTCCTGCGGGTGGTGGGCCTACTGGAGGGCGATCCCACGTGGCCTTTTCGGGCTGGGCCCGGCCGGGTCCCATGGGAAAAGACCCGGCCACCAGACGCTCGCCTGCGAGCCCCAACCCCAGGCCTGGCTCCAGGGTGGGGCCCCGGTGACGCCAATCCGGGCGACGTCGCGGAATCTGTTGTTGTCATCATTCAGGGCTTCTGAACCGCTCTTAGTCTGACCCGTCACCTAGGACCTGTTTGCCTTGGGAGACCCTACCAGGGGCAGCAAGCCCCCGACAACATAGCTCCTAGGATCCTTCGAGCACGCTAACCCCTCCACCACGTTAAGGTGGCGGTTCTAGGAGGGTTTTATATCTCCATCCATCCGTCGATCCATCTACTTCCGCTTTTTATATTTTTGTTTGTTGTTGCAGCTCTTGTTTAAAGAGTAAAAAAAAGCAGCTTATCGTCCTAATTGGAGGGGTCCAATTTCGCTGCATGTAACAATGTAGTGACCAATAAAAGCCTTAATTCATGGAAGAAACAAGCTTTTAAACTCGTAAAAGCAAACTGTGTTTATTCCATCAAAGCAAGGAGTCTCCAAACCCAGTCCTGCCTACACATTTTTCGTTCACTCATCATGAAACACACCTGTTGCTAATGGAAACGCCTGATTGTCTGAAGCTAGAGTAGTATGCATACTGGAGCTAGGTTGCAACTAAGATGTGCAGGGTTCCGGCCCTCCAGGACCAGCTTTGGGGAACCCTGATCAAAGCCAATGCTTTAACACAATTTAACAGATTAGTTTATTGTTATATAGTTTATTTTATTAAAGTCATATTCAGATTGGTTCATGCATGTTTTTCTAATCCTATTTTCTTTTTCTGGGAGCTCAAAACGTCTCTCTGGCTGTAGCCACACTCATTGGTCGAAGCACCACCCACTAACCAATCAGATGAAGCTCTAATGCAGCTCATCTCAATGAAGAATGTATGCACTGACTGACCCGGAAGTGAACCGTAGCAGAACCGCGTCGATAAACAATAAAAAGAGAGTGTCTACTTGGATGAAGAACCATCACCTACAGCTCAACATGGCCAAGACAGAACTTCTGGTAATCCCAGCTCATCCCTCTGTGCATCACGACCTCACCATCCAGCTGCAATCCTCTACAGTCACCCCTTCTCCTTCAGTCAAGAATCTTGGAGTGATTTTGGATGAACAGCTGTCCTTCAAAGACCACATCACAAAGAGAACTCGAGCGTGTAGATTTGCACTGCACAACATTCGAAAGATCCGGTCATTCTTAACTGAACATGCAACTCAACTCCTGGTTCAGGCTCTGGTCCTCTCACGTCTGGACTACTGCAACGCTCTTCTAGCAGGACTTACATCAAATACGCTCAAACCTCTGCAGATGATCCAGAACTCTGCAGCTCGTCTTATCTTCAAGAAACTGAAACAAGCTCATGTTCCTCCCCTCTTCATCACTCTTCACTGGCCCCCCATCGCAGCTCAGGTTAAATTCAAATCGCTAACGCTGGCATACAAAACTATCTCCAGATCAGCCCCTCTTTACCTCCACGAGCTCCTCCACTCCTACATGTTCTCCAGAAGCCTGCGCTCAGAGAAGGAACAGAGACTCGTGGTTCCTTCCCACAAAGGCAGAAGATCTCTCAGCAGAAGCTTCTCTCTCACTGTCCCTGGCTGCTGGAACAAACTCCTGATCCAGTCAGGAGAGCAGCAGCACTAACAGCTCTCAAGAAGCACCTGAAAACTCTTCTCTTCAGGGAACACCTACTATAAAAAAAAAATACTTTCTTTATTCTCTCCTCTGTCTTTATCTTCTTCCTCTACTTCCTCACTGCTTTGGTTTATTGATCAGTTGACACAATTTCTATTATGAGAAGCTGAGATAGACTTTGACAGTGTAACAGATTGTCTCTCCCCTAATGTAAGTCGCTTTGGACAAAAGCGTCTGCTAAATGCATAAATGTAAATATAAATGTAAATGGTGGCAGCAGGGCCATGGGAGGAACAGGAGATACACTGCTCATTTTGAGGAGCACAAACATTTGAGGTGATTCAAAGGCATTGTTTATAATAAATAATGCCTTCTGCGGGCTATTAAGAGCGCAGTGATAGTCTAGAGGGGTCAAATACTTATTATAAAAGCTTGAAAGGGCATGATAAAGCACCTTAAAATGAGTATAATGGGAAAACATGCTGAATAAGGTAGTAAAACAATGAAAAAAACTAAACAAATATCAAGTTTAAATGAGAAAAATATCTGAGAATAGTGTATTTCCTGATTCACCACCGCTCTGATCTCCTGATGGGATCTGATGTTCTTCCTGCTGCAGGGATCGTGGTGTGTAACTGGCTGGTCATCTTCAGCGTGTGTTTCACCATGATGTGCACCTTTGACCCCACCGGCCGGACATTTGTCAAGCTGAAAGCAACTCGTCGACGTCAGCGCAACCTTACAACCTACACACTCAGGTGCGAAGCAGCGTCACACAAACACACCCCGAGCCAACAAGTTCATCTCAGGGTCAGAAGCAGCGGCTAAAGGGTCAAATTTAGCATTTCCTAACCATCATTTTTAGTGCTTTTGCCTGTCATAGCTATTCTTTCACAGTAAAACAATCAGTGAAAAAAGAAAACGGTAAAATTTCTCTGCTTTCAGACACCGGTTAGAAGAGGGGCAAGCCAGCAGCTGGAGCAGGAGGCTCAAGTTCTTCATGTGCTGCACCCGAGCGAAAGACACGCAGTCTGTGAGCCTCACACGCAGTCTTTCTCTCTCTCTCTCTCTCTCTCTCTCTCTCTCTCTCTCTCACTCACTTACTCTCTCTCTCCCCCACTCAATCAATTACTCTCTCTCTCCCCCACTCAATCAATTACTCTCTCACTCAATCAGTCTCTCTCTCTCTCGCCCACTCAAACAACAACTCACTCGCCCACTCACTCACTCACTCTCTCTCTTTCTCTTGCCAACTCTCTTGCCCACTCACTCTCCCCCCCCCCACTAAATCAATTACTCCCTTACTCAATCACTCTCTCTCTCTCTCGCCCACTCAATCAATAACTCACTCACTCACTCTCTCTCTTTCTCTTGCCCACTCACTCTCTCTCTCTCCCCCACTAAATCAATTACTCCCTTACTCAATCACTCTCTCTCTCTCTCCCCCACTCACTCACTCGCTCCTTCTTTCACTCTCTCTCTCCCCCACTCAATCAATCACTCCCATACCCAATCACTCTCTCTCTCTCTCTCTCTCTCTCCCCCCCCCCCACTCACTCACTCGCTCCTTTCACTCTCTCTCTCCCCCACTCAATCAATTACTCTCTCACTCAATCAGTCTCTCTCTCTCTCGCCCACTCAATCAACAACTCACTCGCCCACTCACTCACTCACTCTCTCTCTTTCTCTTGCCAACTCTCTTGCCCACTCACTCTCTCTCTCTCGCCCACTCAATCAATAACTCCCTTACTCAATCACTCTCTCTCTCTCACCCACTCAATCAATAACTCACTCACTCACTCTCTCTCTTTCTCTTGCCCACTCACTCTCTCTCTCTCCCCCACTAAATCAATTACTCCCTTACTCAATCACTCTCTCTCTCTCTCGCCCACTCAATCAATAACTCACTCGCCCACTCACTCACTCACTCACTCTCTCTTGCCCACTCACTCACTCACTCACTCACTCACTCACTCACTCTCTCCCCCACTCAATCAATTACTCTCTCACTCAATCATTCTCTCTCTCTCTCTCCCACTCACTCACTCGCTCCTTCTTTCACTCTCTCTCTCTCCCCCACTAAATCAATTACTCCCTTACTCAATCACTCTCTCTCTCTCTCGCCCACTCAATCAATAACTCACTCGCCCACTCACTCACTCACTCACTCTCTCTTGCCCACTCACTCACTCACTCACTCACTCACTCACTCACTCTCTCCCCCACTCAATCAATTACTCTCTCACTCAATCATTCTCTCTCTCTCTCTCTCCCACTCACTCACTCGCTCCTTCTTTCACTCTCTCTCTCCCCCACTCAATCAATCACTCCCATACTCAATCACTCTCTCTCTCTCTCTCGTCCACTCAATAATAACTCACTCGCCCACTCACTCACTCACTCTCTCTCTCTCTTGCCCACTCTCTCACTCAATCTCTCTCTCTTGCTCACTCTCTCTCACTCAATCAATCACTGAATCACTCGCTCTCTTGCCCACTCGCTCGCTCACTCTCTCTCTTTCTCGCCCACTCATTCACACACTCTCTCACTCACTCACTCACTCACTCAATCAATCAATCAATCAATCAGTCTTTCTCTCGCCCACTCAGTCAATCACTCACTCTTTCACACACTCTCTCTCTCGCACACTCACTCTTTCTCTCTCGCCCACCCAATCACTTGCTCACTCTCTCACCCACTCACTCTCTCTCTCTCTCTTGCCCACTCACTCACACGCACACCTCACTCGGCTGATGCTGTTTTCTCTCTCAGGACGCTTACTCCGAGGTGGCCAGCTTGTTCGCAGAGTTCTTCCGGGATCTGGACATCGTCCCGAGTGACATCATCGCTGGGCTCGTGCTCCTCCGACAGAGGCAACGGGCAAAGAGGTCCGCCATCTTGGATCAGGTGCGTCGTGCTTTCAAAGGATGAGTAATGTTTCGCTTCGCTGTACTGCACGATTACTATCGATCGAGATTTCAGCCTGTGCGATTGAGGGATGAAACACTTGATTCTATAAATAAATAAATAAAACTTCGCTAATCGCTATTTATATAAACTAAATAAAGCTGTCTATTATTCATAAAGAAAAGGACAGAAACAAACTGAGCAAGAGGGCTGACATCAGTAAAAAAATAAATAAACCCATATTTACCAAAACAAATTGAAGGAAATTAGTTACAGTACACCTTTGACTGCATAAACATGCACAATTTTTGTTGTGTAGAGTGGAACTCATAACATGACTTTTCTTCTTCTTTCTTCTTTCATTAGTCTTCCTTTGTCGCCTTGCTTCTTTCTTCTTTCTTTATTGTTTAATCTTTTTTTTCTTCTTTTGTTTTTCCTCTCTTTTTCTTCTTTCTACTTTTTCCTTCTTTCTTCTTCTTTTTTGTCTTGGTGTTTTTCTTCTTCTCGTCTCTCTTTTTTTCTCTTCTTTTTTCCTCTTCTTCTTTTTCATTCTTCCTTTTGTCTTCTTTTTTTCTTTCGTCTTCTTTTTATGTCTTCTTGTTTCTTCCTTCGTCCTCTTCTTTTTTTCCCTTGGTCATCTTCTTTCTTCCTCCTTCTTCTTCTTCTGTCTTATTTTTCTTCTTCTTCTTCTTTCTTACTTCGTCTTCTTTCTACAAGTGTGATGACCGTAAGAGAGATGTTCTGAATCCGGAATTCTGGACAATGTTTGAAAAAGAATTAAGCCACTAACTTAAAAATTCTAATTTGAGAATCGTTATTTACATGTTTGTGTATTTGACCTAAAAACCTGTGAAGTTGACTCATGAGACTTTATTCATTTATTTATATATATATATATTCCATTTGTGTGTATATATATATATATATATATATATATATATATATATATATATATATATATATATATATATATATATATATATATATGTATATATGTGTGTGTATAAAAACTTTTGTAAATATGTACATTTTCTAACAGTTTCTCTTACTGTTTCTGTCTCTTGCAGGCCAACAATGACGTTTTAGCCTTTCTCTCCGGAATGCCTGTAACTCGAAACACTAAATACCTGGACCTTAAGAACTCGGTGAGCATTAACTATTGCAGTTATGCAGCTGTTCCAATGCAGGGCTTCTTACAACGTCGCTCCAGACCTGCGCGAGAGACAAGCTAACGCAGCGATTAAAATTGATGAAAGAGACTCGGTGCAGCAGACTGGGGACAAATAGAATCGCTGGACTGCTAACCCATCAAACATCTTCAACACCAGGAAAACAATATAATTTTTTTTGTGCAAACACTGAGCTAAAGTCGTCCCTCAGCTGGAAAGGATGCATTTAGCCCATGAATCAGTGTTTTTAAAACAGAGTCCTGCGTGATGCTGACCCCCTACCAGATGAGTTAACGTCACACCTCGCAGCAGTACAGCAGCTCTGACTCATTGCATCACAACAGCGCTAGGAAATGTAGCTTGCTCTAAAAAGTCCTGTGTGTGGAAACTGTCCGCCTAAAAGGTCTGTGAAATACAAAAAAGCGCAAAAAAAAGTTCACACATCCAGGCTGGCAAACACATATTTATCTAGCTTGTTCAGAAAAGTGTTTCAGATGAGTTCATTTATGTTGAGCTGATTTTATTTTACTGGCTTAGTGAACTAAGGGAGCAACCAAAGGTGGAGTGGTATCGTTAGGTGGAGTTTTGGAATCAGCCCCGTCCCCTTCAAACCTGAGAATGTGAGAAAATAACTACAAAAATGTGAAAGGATTGAAAGATCTACTCAAAGGAACTATATTATCTTTTCTGATTCAAAGGCCTGTCTTCAATCAATGGCATTCATGGGATCAAATCACCCGACTATCACTTTTATTCTGATAAAAGTAAATCAGCTTTATCTTGATAACTTCCATATCATCTTCTGCTGGGTCCCTGGCCATACTGGTCTTGTAGGAAATGAGAGGGCAGACTCTGCTACCTAGAAAAAAATCACAGAGATATCCCAACGATCAATTCCACCATCGGACCTTAAGCCAAAAATAACTTCCCTTACTCAGACCGAATGGAGTCAGAATGGGAGAAACAACAAAGAAACAATTTATATGAAATTCAGCCTAAAGTTGGAGCGCAATATCATAAACCTGAGATCAGAAGACAACAAATTGTCTTTACTAGAAGCTGAATAGGTCACGCTAGACTGACACACAGGTTTTTACTCAAATGAGAAACGGGCCCAAAATGTATACACTGTAAATGCAGACTCTACTTATAGAATGCCCTGTATACGATTCCATGAGGAAACAGCAACTGCTTATAGAACGCCCTGTATATGATTCCATGAGGAAACAACATCTGCTTATTGAATGCCCTGTATATGATTCCATGAGAAAACATCTGCTTATAGAACGCCCTGTATATGATTCCATGAGGAAACAGCATCTGCTTATAGAACGCCCTGTATATGATTCCATGAGGAAACAACATCTGCTTAAAGAATGCCCTGTATATGATTCCATGAGAAAACATCTGCTTATAGAACGCCCTGTATATGATTCCATGAGGAAACAACATCTGCTTATAGAATGCCCTGTATATGATTCCATGAGGAAACAGCATCTGCTTATAGAACGCCCTGTTTATGATTCCATGAGGAAACATCTGCTTATAGAACGCCCTGTATATGATTCCATGAGGAAACAACATCTGCTTATAGATCGCCCTGTATATGATTCCATGAGGAAACAACATCTGCTTATAGAACGCCCTGTATATGATTCCATCAGGAAACAGCATCTGCTTATAGAACGCCCTGTATATGATTCCATGAGGAAACATCTGCTTATAGAACGCCCTGTATATGATTCCATGAGGAAACATCTGCTTATAGAACGCCCTGTATATGATTCCATGAGGAAACAGCATCTGCTTATAGAACGCCCTGTATATGATTCCATGAGGAAACAACATCTGCTTAAAGAATGCCCTGTATATGATTCCATGAGGAAACAACATCTGCTTATAGAACGCCCTGTATATGATTCCATAAGGAAACATCTGCTTATAGAACGCCCTGTATATGATTCCATGAGGAAACAGCAACTGCTTATAGAACGCCCTGTATATGATTCCATGAGGAAACAACATCTGCTTAATGAATGCCCTGTATATGATTCCATGAGAAAACATCTGCTTATAGAACGCCCTGTATATGATTCCATGAGGAAACAACATCTGCTTATAGAATGCCCTGTATATGATTCCATGAGGAAACAGCATCTGCTTATAGAACGCCCTGTTTATGATTCCATGAGGAAACATCTGCTTATAGAACGCCCTGTATATGATTCCATGAGGAAACATCTGCTTATAGAACGCCCTGTATATGATTCCATGAGGAAACAGCATCTGCTTATAGAACGCCCTGTATATGATTCCATGAGGAAACAACATCTGCTTAAAGAATGCCCTGTATATGATTCCATGAGGAAACAGCATCTGCTTATAGGACGCCCTGTATATGATTCCATGAGGAAACAACATCTGCTTAAAGAACGCCCTGTATATGATTCCATGAGGAAACAACATCTGCTTATAGAACGCCCTGTATATGATTCCATGAGGAAACAACATCTGCTTATAGAACGCCCTGTATATGATTCCATGAGGAAACAACATCTGCTTATAGAACGCCCTGTATATGATTCCATAAGGAAACATCTGCTTATAGAACGCCCTGTATATGATTCCATGAGGAAACAGCATCTGCTTATAGAACGCCCTGTATATGATTCCATGAGGAAACAACATCTGCTTAAAGAATGCCCTGTATATGATTCCATGAGGAAACAACATCTGCTTATAGAACGCCCTGTATATGATTCCATGAGGAAATAACATCTGCTTATAGAACGCCCTGTATATGATTCCATGAGGAAACAGCATCTGCTTATAGAACGCCCTGTATATGATTCCATGAGGAAACATCTGCTTATAGAACGCCCTGTATATGATTCCATGAGGAAACATCTGCTTATAGAACGCCCTGTTTATGATTCCATGAGGAAACATCTGCTTATAGAACGCCCTGTATATGATTCCATAAGGAAACATCTGCTTATAGAACGCCCTGTATATGATTCCATAAGGAAACATCTGCTTATAGAACGTCTTGTATATGATTCCATGAGGAAACATCTGGATATAGAACGCCCTGTAGATGATTCCATGAGGAAACAACATCTGCTTATAGAACGCCCTGTATATGATTTCATGAGGAAACAACATCTGCTTATAGAACGCCCTGTATATGATTCCATGAGGAAACAACTTCTGCTTATAGAACGCCCTGTATATGATTCCATGAGGAAACAACATCTGCTTGTAGAACGCCCTGTGTATGATTCCATGAGGAAACAACATCTGCTTATAGAACGCCCTGTATATGATTCCATGAGGAAATAACATCTGCTTATAGAACGCCCTGTATATGATTCCATGAGGAAACAGCATCTGCTTATAGAATGCCCTGTATATGATTCTGTGATGCCTTTGCAAATGCGCAGTGGTTGTGCCGGCTCACTAGGAGGCGACGTTGAGTTAACTAGTTAAAAGTTTGACAGCCATTAAAATAACAAATGCAGCTAAAAACACTTCATTTTATTTGCTTACCTTCGTAGGACACAGGAAACATATGCTTGTAAGTACTCTTGTTGTTCATAATAGTAGTACAATTATTTTTTGTGTTTTATATGTTTTCGTTTGTTCGGAATTGTTAAATGCTAATTATATTAGCACGTATATGGGATTTCGCATTCATGTTAGCATAGAGCTAGCAGCTTTAGACGTTAGTCATTTAGGTTTATGTTTCTTTTAAATGCTCTCTTATTTTGTTATAACATGTATGTATGTCGTACTACGTGTGGTGTATGCATATATTATACCCTCCCTCATATGTATGTTTCTTTGTCTTAGTTTTACAGTGGCTTCAGGAGAAAGTTAATAAATCTTCTATATAAAGAAATCTCATAACATCTTTCTGAAGAACTGTTATCTATAGGCCAAAATGAATTCTACATTCACGGAGGGCTGAATAGATTCCATGAGGAAACATCTGCTTATAGAACGCCCTGTATATGATTCCATGAGGAAACAACATCTGCTTATAGAACGCCCTGTATATGATTCCATGAGGAAACAACATCTGCTTATAGAATGCCCTGTATATGATTCCATGAGGAAACAACATCTGCTTATAGAATGCCCTGTATATGATTCCATGAGGAAACAACATCTGCTTATAGAACGCCCTGTATATGATTCCATGAGGAAACAACATCTGCTTATAGAACGCCCTGTATATGATTCCATGAGGAAACAACATCTGCTTATAGAACGCCCTGTGTATGATTCCATGAGGAAACAACATCTGCTTATAGAACAGCCTGTATATGATTCCATAAGGAAACAACATCTGGTTATAGAATGCCCTGTATATGATTCCATGAGGAAACAACATCTGCTTATAGAACGTCCTGTATATGATTCCATGAGGAAACAGCATCTGCTTATAGAACGCTCTGTATATGATTCCATGAGGAAACAACATCTGCTTATAGAACGCCCTGTATATGATTCTATGAGGAAACAACATCTGCTTATAGAACGCCCTGTATATGATTCCATAAGGAAACAACATCTGGTTATAGAATGCCCTGTATATGATTCCATGAGGAAACAACATCTGCTTATAGAACGTCCTGTATATAATTCCATGAGGAAACAACATCTGCTTATAGAACGCCCTGTATATGATTCCATGAGGAAACAACATCTGCTTATAGAACGCTCTGTATGTGATTCCATGAGGAAACAACATCTGCTTATAGAACGCCCTGTATATGATTCCATAAGGAAACAACATCTGCTTATAGAACGCCCTGTATATAATTCCATAAGGAAACGGCATCTGCTTATAGAACGCCCTGTATATAATTCCATGAGAAAACAACATCTGCTTATAGAATGCCCTGTATATGATTCCATGAGGAAACAACATCTGCTTATAGAACGTCCTGTATATGATTCCATGAGGAAACAACATCTGCTTCTAGAACGCCCTGTATATGATTCCATAAGGAAACGGCATCTGCTTATAGAACGCCCTGTATATAATTCCATGAGGAAACAACATCTGCTTATAGAACGCCCTGTATGTGATTCCATGAGGAAACAACATCTGCTTATAGAACGCCCTGTATATGATTCCATGAGGAAACAGCATCTGCTTATAGAACGTCCTGCATATGATTCCATTAGGAAACATCTGCTTATAGAACTCCCTGTATATGATTCCATGAGGAAACAACATCTGCTTATAGAACGCCCTGTATATGATTCCATAAGGAAACAACAACTGGTTATAGAATGCCCTGTATATAATTCCATGAGAAAACAACATCTGCTTATAGAATGCCCTGTATATGATTCCATGAGGAAACAACATCTGCTTATAGAACGCCCTGTATATGATTCCATGAGGAAACAACATCTGCTTATAGAACGCCCTGTATGTGATTCCATAAGGAAACAACATCTGCTTATAGAACGCCCTGTATATGATTCCATGAGGAAACAACATCTGCTTATAGAACGCCCTGTATATGATTCCATGAGGAAACAACATCTGCTTATAGAACGCCCTGTATATGATTCCATGAGGAAACAACATCTGCTTATAGAATGCCCTGTATATGATTCCATGAGGAAACAACATCTGCTTATAGAATGCCCTGTATGATTCCATAAGGAAACAACATCTGCTTATAGAAAGCCCTGTATATGATTCCATAAGGAAACAACATCTGCTTATAGAACGCCCTGTATATGATTCCATGAGGAAACAGCATCTGCTTATAGAACGTCCTGTATATAATTCCATGAGGAAACAACATCTGCTTATAGAATGCCCTGTATATGATTCCATGAGGAAACAACATCTGCTTATAGAATGCTCTGTATATGATTCCATGAGGAAACAACATCTGCTTATAGAACGCCCTGTATATGATTCCATGAGGAAACAGCATCTGCTTATAGAACGCCCTGTATATGATTCCATAAGGAAACAACATCTGGTTATAGAATGCCCTGTATATGATTCCATGAGGAAACAACATCTGCTTATAGAACGTCCTGTATATGATTCCATGAGGAAACAGCATCTGCTTATAGAACGCCCTGTATATGATTCCATGAGGAAACAACATCTGCTTATAGAACGCCCTGTATATGATTCCATGAGGAAACAACATCTGCTTATAGAACGCCCTGTATATGATTCCATAAGGAAACAACATCTGGTTATAGAATGCCCTGTATATGATTCCATAAGGAAAGAACATCTGGTTATAGAATGCCCTGTATATGATTCCATGAGGAAAAAACATCTGCTTATAGAACGTCCTGTATATAATTCCATGAGGAAACAACATCTGCTTATAGAACGCCCTGTATATGATTCCATGAGGAAACAACATCTGCTTATAGAACGCCCTGTATATGATTCCATGAGGAAACATCTGCTTATAGAACGCCCTGTGTATGATTCCATGAGGAAACAACATCTGCTTATAGAACGCCCTGTGTATGATTCCATAAGGAAACAACATCTGCTTATAGAACGCCCTGTATATGATTCCATAAGGAAACAGCATCTGCTTATAGAACGCCCCGTATATGATTCCATAAGGAAACAACATCTGGTTATAGAATGCCCTGTATATAATTCCATGAGAAAACAACATCTGCTTATAGAATGCCCTGTATATGATTCCATGAGGAAACAACATCTGGTTATAGAATGCCCTGTATATGATTCCATGAGGAAACAACATCTGCTTATAGAAAGCCCTGTATATGATTCCATAAGGAAACAACATCTGCTTATAGAACGCCCTGTATATGATTCCATGAGGAAACAGCATCTGCTTATAGAACGTCCTGTATATAATTCCATGAGGAAACAACATCTGCTTATAGAATGCCCTGTTTATGATTCCATGAGGAAACAACATCTGCTTATAGAATGCTCTGTATATGATTCCATGAGGAAACAACATCTGCTTATAGAACGCCCAGTATATGATTCCATGAGGAAGCAACATCTGCTTATAGAACGCCCTGTATGATTTCATAAGGAAACAACATCTGCTTATAGAAAGCCCTGTATATGATTCCATAAGGAAACAACATCTGCTTATAGAACGCCCTGTATATGATTCCATGAGGAAACAGCATCTGCTTATAGAACGTCCTGTATATAATTCCATGAGGAAACAACATCTGCTTATAGAATGCCCTGTTTATGATTCCATGAGGAAACAACATCTGCTTATAGAATGCTCTGTATATGATTCCATGAGGAAACAACATCTGCTTATAGAACGCCCTGTATATGATTCCATGAGGAAGCAACATCTGCTTATAGAACGCCCTGTATATGATTCCATGAGGAAACAGCATCTGCTTATAGAACGCCCTGTATATGATTCCATAAGGAAACAACATCTGCTTATAGAACGCCCTGTATATGATTCCATGAGGAAACAGCATCTGCTTATAGAACGTCCTGTATATGATTCCATGAGGAAACAACATCCGCTTATAGAATGCCCTCTATATGATTCCATGAGGAAACAACATCTGCTTATAGAATGCTCTGTATATGATTCCATCAGGAAACAACATCTGCTTATAGAAGGTCCTGTATATGATTCCATCAGGAAACAACATCTGCTTATAGAAGGTCCTGTATATGATTCCATCAGGAAACAACATCTGCTTATAGAAGGTCCTGTATATGATTCCATCAGGAAACAACATCTGCTTATAGAACGCCCTGTATATGATTCCATGAGGAAACATCTGCTTATAGAACGCCCTGTATATGATTCCATGAGGAAACAACATCTGCTTATAGAACGCCCTGTATATGATTCCATGAGGAAACAACATCTGCTTATAGAACTCCCTGTATATGATTCCATGAGGAAACAACATCTGCTTTTAGAACGCCCTGTATATGATTCCATGAGGAAACAACATCTGCTTATAGAACGCCCTGTAAATGATTCCATGAGGAAACAGCATCTGCTCATAGAACGCCCTGTATATGATTCCATGAGGAAACAACATCTGCTTATAGAACGCCCTGTGTATGATTCCATGAGGAAACAACATCTGCTTATAGAACGCCCTGTAAATGATTCCATGAGGAAACAGCATCTGCTCATAGAACGCCCTGTATATGATTCCATGAGGAAACAACATCTGCTTATAGAATGCTCTGTATATGATTCCATGAGGAAACAACATCTGCTTATAGAACGCCCTGTATATGATTCCATGAGGAAACATCTGCTTATAGAATGCTCTGTATATGATTCCATGAGGAAACAACATCTGCTTATAGAACGCCCTGTATATGATTCCATGAGGAACAACATCTGCTTATAGAACGCCCTGTATATGATTCCATGAGGAAACAACATCTGCTTATAGAACGCCCTGTATATGATTCCATAAGGAAACAGCATCTGCTTATAGAACGCCCTGTATATAATTCCATGAGAAAACAACATCTGCTTATAGAATGCCCTGTATATGATTCCATGAGGAAACAACATCTGCTTATAGAACGCCCTGTATGTGATTCCATGAGGAAACATCTGCTTATAGAACGCCCTGTATATGATTCCATGAGGAAACAACATCTGCTTATAGAACGCCCTGTATATGATTCCATGAGGAAACAACATCTGCTTATAGAATGCCCTGTATATGATTCCATGAGGAAACAACATCTGCTTATAGAACGCCCTGTATATGATTCCATGAGGAACAACATCTGCTTATAGAACGCCCTGTATATGATTCCATGAGGAAACATCTGCTTATAGAATAATCTGTATATGATTCCATGAGGAAACAACATCTGCTTATAGAACGCCCTGTATATGATTCCATGAGGAAACAGCAACTGCTTATAGAACGCCATGTATATGATTCCATGAGGAAACAACATCTGCTTATAGAACGCCCTGTATATGATTCCATGAGGAAACAACATCTGCTTATAGAACGCCCTGTATATGATTCCATGCGGAAGCAACATCTGCTTATAGAACGCCCTGTATATGATTCCATGAGTAAACAACATCCGCTTATAGAACGCCTTGTATATGATTCCATGAGGAAACAACATCTGCTTATAGAATGCCCTGTATATGATTCCATGAGTAAACAACATCTGCTTATAGAACGCCCTGTATATGATTCCATGAGTAAACAACATCTGCTTATAGAACGCCCTGTATATGATTCCATCAGGAAACAGCATCTGCTTATAGAACGCCCTGAATATGATTCCATGAGGAAACATCTGCTTATAGAACGCCCTGTATATGATTCCATGAGGAAACATCTGCTTATAGAACGCCCTGTATATGATTCCATGAGGAAACATCTGCTTATAGAACGCCCTGTATATGATTCCATGAGGAAACAGCATCTGCTTATAGAACGCCCTGTATATGATTCCATGAGGAAACAGCATCTGCTTATAGAAGGTCCTGAATATGATTCCATGAGGAAACATCTGCTTATAGAACGCCCTGTATATGGTTCCATGAGGAAACATCTGCTTATAGAATGCTCTGTATATGATTCCATGAGGAAACAACATCTGCTTATAGAATGCTCTGTATATGATTCCATGAGGAAACATCTGCTTATAGAATTCCCTGTATATGATTCCATGAGGAAACAACATCTGCTTATAGAATGCTCTGTATATGATTCCATGAGGAAACAACATCTGCGAATAGAATGCCCTGTATATGATTCCATGAGGAAACAACATCTGCTTATAGAACGCCCTGTATATGATTCCATGAGGAAGCAACATCTGCTTATAGAACGCCCTGTATATGATTCCATGAGGAAGCAACATCTGCTTATAGAATGCCCTGTATATGATTCCATGAGGAAACAACATCTGCTTATAGAATGCTCTGTATATGATTCCATGAGGAAGCAACATCTGCTTATAGAACGCCCTGTATATGATTCCATGAGGAAGCAACATCTGCTTATAGAATGCCCTGTATATGATTCCATGAGGAAACAGCATCTGCTTATAGAATGCCCTGTATATGATTCCATGAGGAAACAGCATCTGCTTATAGAACGCCCTGTATATGATTCCATGAGAAAACATCTGCTTATAGAACGTCCTGTATATGATTCCATCAGGAAACAACATCTGCTTATAGAACTTCCTGTATATGATTCCATCAGGAAACAACATCTGCTTATAGAACGTCCTGTATATGATTCCATGAGGAAACAACATCTGCTTATAGAATGCCCTGTATATGATTCCATGAGGAAACAACATCTGCTTATAGAACGCCCTGTATATGATTCCATGAGGAACAACATCTGCTTATAGAACGCCCTGTATATGATTCCATGAGGAAACATCTGCTTATAGAATAATCTGTATATGATTCCATGAGGAAACAACATCTGCTTATAGAACGCCCTGTATATGATTCCATGAGGAAACAGCAACTGCTTATAGAACGCCATGTATATGATTCCATGAGGAAACAACATCTGCTTATAGAACGCCCTGTATATGATTCCATGAGGAAACAACATCTGCTTATAGAACGCCCTGTATATGATTCCATGCGGAAGCAACATCTGCTTATAGAACGCCCTGTATATGATTCCATGAGTAAACAACATCCGCTTATAGAACGCCTTGTATATGATTCCATGAGGAAACAACATCTGCTTATAGAATGCCCTGTATATGATTCCATGAGTAAACAACATCTGCTTATAGAACGCCCTGTATATGATTCCATGAGTAAACAACATCTGCTTATAGAACGCCCTGTATATGATTCCATCAGGAAACAGCATCTGCTTATAGAACGCCCTGAATATGATTCCATGAGGAAACATCTGCTTATAGAACGCCCTGTATATGATTCCATGAGGAAACATCTGCTTATAGAACGCCCTGTATATGATTCCATGAGGAAACATCTGCTTATAGAACGCCCTGTATATGATTCCATGAGGAAACAGCATCTGCTTATAGAACGCCCTGTATATGATTCCATGAGGAAACAGCATCTGCTTATAGAAGGTCCTGAATATGATTCCATGAGGAAACATCTGCTTATAGAACGCCCTGTATATGGTTCCATGAGGAAACATCTGCTTATAGAATGCTCTGTATATGATTCCATGAGGAAACAACATCTGCTTATAGAATGCTCTGTATATGATTCCATGAGGAAACATCTGCTTATAGAATTCCCTGTATATGATTCCATGAGGAAACAACATCTGCTTATAGAATGCTCTGTATATGATTCCATGAGGAAACAACATCTGCGAATAGAATGCCCTGTATATGATTCCATGAGGAAACAACATCTGCTTATAGAACGCCCTGTATATGATTCCATGAGGAAGCAACATCTGCTTATAGAACGCCCTGTATATGATTCCATGAGGAAGCAACATCTGCTTATAGAATGCCCTGTATATGATTCCATGAGGAAACAACATCTGCTTATAGAATGCTCTGTATATGATTCCATGAGGAAGCAACATCTGCTTATAGAACGCCCTGTATATGATTCCATGAGGAAGCAACATCTGCTTATAGAATGCTCTGTATATGATTCCATGAGGAAGCAACATCTGCTTATAGAACGCCCTGTATATGATTCCATGAGGAAGCAACATCTGCTTATAGAATGCCCTGTATATGATTCCATGAGGAAACAGCATCTGCTTATAGAATGCCCTGTATATGATTCCATGAGGAAACAGCATCTGCTTATAGAACGCCCTGTATATGATTCCATGAGAAAACATCTGCTTATAGAACGTCCTGTATATGATTCCATCAGGAAACAACATCTGCTTATAGAACTTCCTGTATATGATTCCATGAGGAAACAACATCTGCTTATAGAATGCTCTGTATAAAATTCCATGAGGAAACAACATCTGAAATCTAACAACTTAAAAGAAATCTATTACTATTAAACTATTACATTTTATTTTCAAAACTGAGTTACCATACTTGCTTAATAGTTGAGAAAATATATGTTTTTAAATACGTTTTAGACCTTTTCATGCCCAATAGAACATGTAGCCATGAAATAACCTTTGCTGTTGTCTTGGCTATAAAGAAACAAACACAAATGTGACTACTTAAATCAATTAGAATTTTTCACACATTTGAACAGTTCAGTTCATGACCCCTTTAACCCCTATAAAGGTATTCTGATTAAAACGGTTTGCCTGGTATTCTTGTCTTGTTTTTAATCCTTTTGTCATAAAATGTTCTTTGTATAATTTTTTTTTTGCTCGGTTTTCTTTTCAGATTAAATAAGACTTTTCAAAATCTGTAAAAAATGTGCTATGATTATGTTATAAATGCTCAGAACAGTGTGTAATAACAAGACATTAAAAAAAACAAACCGAAACTGAATAACTTCAGTTCGTGACCCCTTTAATAATGAGCGCACCAGGAGCAGGAGTCCCGGAGCGCTTTGGTTTCTCCTGAGATGTGGTGGAACGTACTCAAACGCACACCCTCTGCTTGCAGTCGGAGATGGCCATGTACAAGGAGGTGTGCTACTACATGCTGTTTGCCATGGCGGCGTACGGCTGGCCCGTGTATCTGCTGCGGCAGCCGGCGTGTGGACTCTGCAGACTCCTCAGCACCTGCTCGTGAGTCCAAGCGGATGGAGTTTCACTGCAGCCTCGCTTCCTTTTCACACACACTCTCTCTCTCTCTCTCTCTCC
>UELW01000333.1:383413-429998 GCA_900490495.1 Danionella dracula | reverse complement strand
AATGAATTTGAGCATTTATGCACATTTTCTCAAAGTGATTGCAGAGGTTGCCAGATATTAAGAAAGCGCATACATCCTCAAAATCATTAAAGTGATGCTAAGTGTTTTCAAAAAATGAAGCAGCAACATTTTATTAAGCAAAAAAAGTGTTGTGTGTCTTTAATATGATTGATATAAGGCTTAAATTAGATTCTGAGCGAGCTGAAAAAGTCCTGACCTGATGAAACCCTGCTCAAGCGCTCTCTCTCGCCCCCTGCAGGTACTGCGAGAGCCGGCGGCGAGTGCTGCTCCAGCACGTTCACGAGGGCTACGAGAGAGACTTGTGGGAGTACATCGAGGACTGAGCGCTCCGACTGCGCTGCGGGATTTCTTTTGTTCTTTAGACTTTAAGTTAAATTTCCTGAAATAAAACGCTAGAATATTCAAATGGAAACTCTGCGTCAGTATCTGAGAGCCTCGCGTGGAGAGCGCTGCGAAGGCGTAGAACCTGTTTTTCTGAAACCTACTCATTCTTTGCAGATGTGTTTAAATGTGAAATGAAGCCTCGTGCTTCCCGGTTCTTCTTCTGCTTGTGGTTGGCGTCCTTCGAAGCCTTACTTTGCATCCGAGTTACTGTGAGGTTACTCCAGCTCTGAGGCCTCCACCCCTCTGCAGCTCCGCATGGTTTTATTTGAGTGAGATTCTCTCTCCTCGACACTAGATGGCGCGTGAGTGGCCAAAGCAGTGTTCCCAACTCCTCAGTGAGAAAAGTCGCTATTGGCTGGGCCAAAAGTCGCTAGATGATGATGATGTCATCATCTAATTTGCATAAACAGCACGCGGTGTGCGTGAAATACATCGGTCGCGCACCAAATGGTTTTTATTTGCGATGCCAAACAAGAAAACAAAAAAACGTTGCATGCACAGTGATACCTCGCGATCCGGGGCGCTCTTCGTTTGCTGAAATGTGGAAGCAAGTTTAACATGTAAGACGCCGAATCCTCTCCAAGCCTCACAGAAACAACACGAATTGAAATTGAAGTGAAAAGAACACAAAAAATTTTTAGAAAAAAAAGTAGTATTCTTCACTCCTTAAAACTACATGCTATAAATCTAATAAGTAAAAATAAAACAACGAAAACAGATTAAAATAAATAAAAAATGATAACTCTTACCTTTTGAGTGTGGAAAAGGGGAGGAGGAGGAGGAGAACGTTTGGTAGCGGAGGAGAGCTATGGCCAGAAAGATAAACTTTGCTAAAAAAACAGCAAGACGAAAGTATTCACAAACTTAGGATGCCAACATGAAACCGAAATCATCCATGAAGAGAAGTGGAGCTCTTCCGGGATGATGTCAATTTTATTGCAAAAAAAACTCAATGCTCTGTTTTCATTTGCAAACATAACTTTTGTTGGAAAAACATTGTTTTATTTTCTCAATGTATGTGACCCTGTATTGCTCCGTCTGAAGACTCGGCCAGAACGAACGGCGCCGCCAGGAACAGCAGAAAAACTCGCTAGCGTCGACGCTAGTCGCTAGATTTAAACAAAATTGTCACAAAGTTGGCAACATTGAGACTGAGAAGCTTAGAAGCACTTTTTATTAGTTTTTTAATTCTTTATTCAGATTTATTAAAGGAGGAATACACTAAGGAACCAAAATGTTTCTCATGATTTCACGCACAAGGCCCGAAGCAGCTATAAAGCAACAGAAATTCTTTGTTGTTTAAATAAATGACATTCTCTTAGAGTTACGAGCTCTGAGACAGGATTGTAGAACATCAGAGACCTTTTTAAGATCTCCCCCCGAGCTAGAAGCGCCAGCTCCTCAACGCTGAGTCTTCATGAAGATCAAAACTAGATCTGAATCTACAAACCTGATGGAGCCAGGCCTGGAAACATGGTGGAGGTCTTTTAACTCAAAGTTGGTTCAGTTTGATTGGAGTGAATGAGAATCTGCTCACTTCTAGTGGCCGGTCGTGGAACTGCAGGAGGTTGCCGCGTGATGACGATAATGTTTTCTGTGCAGAGGTCCAGCGCTGCGGCGCAGCAGAAGCAGTTCGGCTCATCCGGTAGGTATCAGCCATAATCATCTGCTAATATCTACAGGTAACTGGTTCATGTCACTGTTATTATAGATATATATATAATAAAGTATATATATTTTAAAATAGGCTGTGAAAGAATAACTTCAAATATCCATGAGCTAGTTATTAGTCACAGATTGTTAAATCATGTTATAGAGGCCTGATTTAAATAAAGATATTTAGTTCTAATCATTAAATCATGTTATAGAGGCCAGATTTAAATAAAGATATTTAGTTCTAATCATTAAATCATGTTATAGAGGCCAGATTTAAATGAGGATATTTAGTTCTAATAATTAAATCATGTTATAGAGGCCAGATTTAAATAAAGATATTTAGTTCTAATCATTAAATCATGTTATAGAGGCCAGATTTAAATAAAGATATTTAGTTCTAATCATTAAATCATGTTATAGAGGCCTGATTTAAATAAAGATATTTAGTTCTAATCATTAAATCATGTTATAGAGGCCAGATTTAAATAAAGATATTTAGTTCTAATCATTAAATCATGTTATAGAGGCCAGATTTAAATGAGGATATTTAGTTCTAATCATTAAATCATGTTATAGAGGCCTGATTTAAATAAAGATATTTAGTTCTAATCATTAAATCATGTTATAGAGGCCTGATTTAAATAAGATATTTAGTTCTAATCATTAAATCATGTTATAGAGGCCAGATTTAAATAAAGATATTTAGTTCTAATCATTAAATCATGTTATAGAGGCCTGATTTAAATAAAGATATTTAGTTCTAATCATTAAATCATGTTATAGAGGCCTGATTTAAATAAAGATATTTAGTTCTAATCATGTTATAGAGGCCAGATTTAAATAAAGATATTTAGTTCTAATCATTAAATCATGTTATAGAGGCCAGATTTAAATAAAGATATTTAGTTCTAATCATTAAATCATGTTATAGAGGCCTGATTTAAATAAGATATTTAGTTCTAATCATTAAATCATGTTATAGAGGCCTGATTTAAATAAGATATTTAGTTCTAATCATTAAATCATGTTATAGAGGCCAGATTTAAATAAAGATATTTAGTTCTAATCATTAAATCATGTTATAGAGGCCTGATTTAAATAAGATATTTAGTTCTAATCATGTTATAGAGGCCTGATTTAAATAAAGATATTTAGTTCTAATCATGTTATAGAGGCCTGATTTAAATAAGATATTTAGTTCTAATCATTAAATCATGTTATAGAGGCCTGATTTAAATAAAGATATTTAGTTCTAATCATTAAATCATGTTATAGAGGCCAGATTTAAATAAAGATATTTAGTTCTAATCATTAAATCATGTTATAGAGGCCAGATTTAAATAAAGATATTTAGTTCTAATCATTAAATCATGTTATAGAGGCCTGATTTAAATAAAGATATTTAGTTCTAATCATTAAATCATGTTATAGAGGCCAGATTTAAATGAGGATATTTAGTTCTAATCATTAAATCATGTTATAGAGGCCAGATTTAAATAAAGATATTTAGTTCTAATCATTAAATCATGTTATAGAGGCCTGATTTAAATAAAGATATTTAGTTCTAATCATGTTATAGAGGCCTGATTTAAATAAAGATATTTAGTTCTAATCATTAAATCATGTTATAGAGGCCAGATTTAAATAAAGATATTTAGTTCTAATCATTAAATCATGTTATAGAGGCCTGATTTAAATAAAGATATTTAGTTCTAATCATTAAATCATGTTATAGAGGCCAGATTTAAATAAAGATATTTAGTTCTAATCATTAAATCATGTTATAGAGGCCTGATTTAAATAAAGATATTTAGTTCTAATCATTAATCATGTTATAGAGGCCAGATTTAAATAAAGATATTTAGTTCTAATCATTAAATCATGTTATAGAGGCCAGATTTAAATAAAGATATTTAGTTCTAATCATTAAATCATGTTATAGAGGCCAGATTTAAATAAGATATTTAGTTCTAATCATTAAATCATGTTATAGAGGCCAGATTTAAATAAAGATATTTAGTTCTAATCATGTTATAGAGGCCAGATTTAAATAAAGATATTTAGTTCTAATCATTAAATCATGTTATAGAGGCCAGATTTAAATAAAGATATTTAGTTCTAATCATTAAATCATGTTATAGAGGCCTGATTTAAATGAAGATATTTAGTTCTAATCATGTTATAGAGGCCAGATTTAAATAAAGATATTTAGTTCTAATCATTAAATCATGTTATAGAGGCCAGATTTAAATAAAGATATTTAGTTCTAATCATGTTATAGAGGCCAGATTTAAATAAAGATATTTAGTTCTAATCATTAAATCATGTTATAGAGGCCAGATTGAAATGAAGATATTTAGTTCTAATCATGTTATAGAGGCCAGATTTAAATAAAGATATTTAGTTCTAATCATTAAATCATGTTATAGAGGCCAGATTGAAATGAAGATATTTAGTTCTAATCATTAAATCATGTTATAGAGGCCAGATTTAAATAAGATATTTAGTTCTAATCATTAAATCATGTTATAGAGGCCAGATTTAAATAAAGATATTTAGTTCTAATCATGTTATAGAGGCCAGATTTAAATAAAGATATTTAGTTCTAATCATTAAATCATGTTATAGAGGCCAGATTTAAATAAAGATATTTAGTTCTAATCATTAAATCATGTTATAGAGGCCAGATTTAAATAAAGATATTTAGTTCTAATCATTAAATCATGTTATAGAGGCCTGATTTAAATAAAGATATGTAGTTCTAATCATTACATCATGTTATAGAGGCCAGATTTAAATAAAGATATTTAGTTCTAATCATTAAATCATGTTATAGAGGCCAGATTTAAATAAAGATATTTAGTTCTAATCATGTTATAGAGGCCAGATTTAAATAAAGATATTTAGTTCTAATCATTAAATCATGTTATAGAGGCCTGATTTAAATAAAGATATTTAGTTCTAATCATTAAATCATGTTATAGAGGCCAGATTAAAATAAGATATTTAGTTCTAATCTTTAAATGATGTTATAGAGGCCAGATTTAAATAAAGATATTTAGTTCTAATCATTAAATCATGTTATAGAGGCCTGATTTAAATAAAGATATTTAGTTCTAATCATTAAATCATGTTATAGAGGCCAGATTTAAATAAAGATATTTAGTTCTAATCATTAAATCATGTTATAGAGGCCTGATTTAAATAAAGATATTTAGTTCTAATCATTAAATCATGTTATAGAGGCCTGATTTAAATAAAGATATTTAGTTCTAATCATTAAATCATGTTATAGAGGCCAGATTTAAATAAGATATTTAGTTCTAATCATTAAATCATGTTATAGAGGCCAGATTTAAATAAAGATATTTAGTTCTAATCATTAAATCATGTTATAGAGGCCAGATTGAAATGAAGATATTTAGTTCTAATCATTAAATCATGTTATAGAGGCCAGATTTAAATAAGATATTTAGTTCTAATCATTAAATCATGTTATAGAGGCCAGATTTAAATAAGATATTTAGTTCTAATCATGTTATAGAGGCCAGATTTAAATGAAGATATTTAGTTCTAATCATTAAATCATGTTATAGAGGCCAGATTTAAATAAGATATTTAGTTCTAATCATTAAATCATGTTATAGAGGCCAGATTTAAATAAAGATATTTAGTTCTAATCATGTTATAGAGGCCAGATTTAAATAAAGATATTTAGTTCTAATCATTAAATCATGTTATAGAGGCCAGATTTAAATAAAGATATTTAGTTCTAATCATTAAATCATGTTATAGAGGCCAGATTTAAATAAAGATATTTAGTTCTAATCATTAAATCATGTTATAGAGGCCTGATTTAAATAAAGATATGTAGTTCTAATCATTACATCATGTTATAGAGGCCAGATTTAAATAAAGATATTTAGTTCTAATCATTAAATCATGTTATAGAGGCCAGATTTAAATAAAGATATTTAGTTCTAATCATGTTATAGAGGCCAGATTTAAATAAAGATATTTAGTTCTAATCATTAAATAATGTTATAGAGGCCTGATTTAATAAAGATATTAGTTCTAATCATTAAATCATGTTATAGAGGCCAGATTAAATAAAGATATTTAGGTTCTAATCTTTAAATGATGTTATAGAGGCCAGATTTAAATAAGATATTTAGTTCTAATCATTTAAATCATGTTATAGAGGCCATGATTTAATAAGATATCTTAGTTCTAATCATTAATCATGTTTATAGAGGCCGATGTAAATAAAGATATTAGTTCTAATCATTAAATCATGTTATAGAGGCAGATTTAAATAAAGATATTTAGTTCTAATCATTAAATCATGTTATAGAGGCCTGATTTAAATAAAGATATTTAGTTCTAATCATTAAATCATGTTATAGAGGCCTGATTAAATAACGATATTTAGTTCTAATCATTAAATAATGTTATAGAGGCCAGATTATTTAAATAAAGATATTTAGTTCTAATCATTAAATCATGTTATAGAGGCCTGATTTAAATAAAGATATTTAGTTCTAATCATGTTATAGAGGCCCAGATTTAAATAAAGATATTTAGTTCTAATCATTAAATCATGTTATAGAGGCCTGATTTAAATAAAGATATTTAGTTCTAATCATGTTATAGAGGCCCCCTCCTAGAACCGCCACCTTAACGTGGTGGAGGGGTTAGCGTGCTCGAAGGATCCTAGGAGCTATGTTGTCGGGGGCTTGCTGCCCCTGGTAGGGTCTCCCAAGGCAAACAGGTCCTAGGTGACGGGTCAGACTAAGAGCGGTTCAGAAGCCCTGAATGATGATAAGAACGGATTCCGCGACGTCGCCGGAATTTGGCGGTCACCCGGGGCCCCACCCTGGAGCCAGGCCTGGGGTTGGGCTCGCAGCGGCGGCGTCTGGTGGCCGGGTCTTTTCCCATGGGACCCGGCGGGCCCAGCCCGAAAAGGCCACGTGGGATCGCCCTCCAGTAGGCCCACCACCCGCAGGCGGGACCGTAAGGGGCCGTGCTTTGTGATCTGGGCGGCAGCCGAAGGTGGGGACCTCGGCGGCCCAATCCATGGACACAGAAGCTAGCTCTGGGGACATGGAATGTAAACCTCGCTAGGGGGAAAGGAGCCTGAGCTGGTGCGGGAGGTGGAGAGCTACCGGCTAGAGATTGTCGGGCTCACCTCCACGCACAGCCTGGGCTCTGGAACCCAGCTCCTCGAGAGGGGCTGGTCTCCTTCACTACTCTGGTGTCCCCCGCGGTGAAAGGGCGGCATGCTGGTGGGCCTGCTCATAGCCCCCCCAGCTCAGCCGCCATGTGTTGGAGTTTTCCCCAGTGAGCGAGAGAGGGTCGCTTCCCTCCGCCTTAGGGTTGGGGGCAGGTCTCTCACTGTTGTTACGGTCTACGGGCCGAACAGAAGTGCAGAGTACCCGGCCTTCTGGAGTCCCTGGGAGGGGTGCTGGAAAGTGCTCCAACCGGGGACCCCGTCGTTCTTCTGGGGGGACTTCAATGCGCACGTGGGGGATGACAGCGTCACCTGGAGGGGCGTGATTGGGAGGAATGGCCTCCCCGACCTGAACCCGAGTGGTGTTCTGTATTGGACTTCTGTGCTCGTCACGGTTGTCCATAACAAACACCATGTTCAAGCCACAAGGGTGTCCACCGGTGCACGTGGCACCAGGACACCTTAGGCCGAAGGTCGTTGATTGACTTCGTTGTCGTATCATCTGACCTTCGACCATGTGTTTTGGACACTCGGGTGAAGAGAGGGGCTGAGCTATCAACCGATCACTACCTGGTGGTGAGTTGGATCCGCTGGCTGGGGAGGAGGGCCGGAAGACCTGGCAGACCCAAACGTACGCTGAGGGTCTGTTGGGAACGTCTGGCAGAGCCCCCTGTCAGAGTGAGCTTTAACTCCCACCTCCGGGAGAGCTTCCACCAGATACCGGGGGAGGCTGGAGACATGGAGTCCGAGTGGACCATGTTTTCCACCTCTATTGTCACTGCCGCAGTGCGAAGCTGTGGCCGTAAGGTCTCTGGTGCCTGTCGTGGGCGGCAATCCCAGAACCCGGTGGTGGGACACCGGAAGTAAGGGATGCCGTCAAGCTGAAAAAGGAGTCCTATCAGGCATGGTTGGCTTGTGGGACTTCGGACACAGCCGACCGGTACCGGCAGGCCAAGCGCGCAGCAGCCAATGCTTGTGTTAGAGGCAAAAACTCGGACCTGGGAGGAGTTCGGGGAGGCCATGGAGGAAGACTATCGGTCGTCCTCAAAGAAGTTCTGGCAAACTGTCCCGGCGCCTCAGGAGGGGAAAGCAGTGCCCCACCAACACTGTTTACAGTGGAGGTGGAGAGCTGTTGACCTCGCCCAGGGATGTGTCGGGCGGTGGAAGGAATACTTTGAGGATCTTCTCAATCCCACTGTCACGTCCTCTGTCGAGGAGGCAGAGGCTGGGGTAGTTGAGGTGGATTCGTCTATCACCCAAGCCGAAGTTACTGAGGTGGTCGGTAAGCTCCTCAGTGGCAAGGCACCGGGGGTGGATGAGATCCGCCCTGAGTACCTCAGGTGCCTAGATGCTGTGGGACTGTCCTGGCTGACACGTCTCTGCAGCATCGCGTGGCAGTCAGGGACCGTACCTCTGGAATGGCAGACCGGAGTGGTGGTCCCTCTTTTCAAGAAGGGGGACCGGAGGATGTTTTCCAACTACCGGGGGATCACACTCCTCAGCCTCCCGGGGAAAGTCTATGCCAGGGTACTGGAGAGGAGAGTTCGGCCGATAGTCGAACCTCGGATGCAGGAGGAAACAATGCGGGTTTCGACCTGGTCGTGGAACACTGGACCAGCTCTATACCCTCTGCAGGGTCCTCGAGGGGTCATGGGGAGTTCGCCCAACCGGTCCACATGTGCTTTGTGGATTTGGAGAAGGCGTTCGACCGTGTCCCTCGTGGTGTCCTGTGGGAGGTGCTCTGGGAGTATGGGGTCCGGGGCACTCTGCTAAGGGCTGTCCGGGTCCCTGTACAACCAGAGCAGGAGCTTGGTCCGCATTGCCGGCACAAAGTCAGACCTATTCCCAGTGCGCGTTGGCCTCCGGCAGGGCTGCCCTTTATCACCAGTTCTGTTCATAGTTTTATGGACAGAATCTCAAGGCGCAGCCGGGGGCCGGAGGGGGTCCGGTTCGGGGACCTCAGGATTTCATCACTGCTGTTTGCAGATGATGTTGTCCTGTTGGCTTCTTCGGGCCTGGACCTGCAGCGTGCGTTGGGGCGGTTTGCAGCCGAGTGTGAAGCGGCTGGGATGAGGATCAGCACCTCCAAGTCTGAGGCCATGGTTCTCGACCGGAAAAAGGTGGCCTGCCCTCTCCAGGTCAGTGGAGTGCTCCTGCCTCAGGTGGAGGAGTTCAAGTATCTCGGGGTCCTGTTCACGAGTGAGGGGAGGATGGAGCGCGAGATCGACAGACGGATCGGTGCAGCATCTGCAGTGATGCGGTCGCTTGTATCGGTCTGTTGTGGTGAAAAGGGAGCTGAGCCAAAAGGCGAAGCTCTCGATTACCGGTCGATCTACTTCCCTACTCTCACCTATGGTCATGAGCTTTGGGTCATGACCGAAAGGACAAGATCCCGGATATACAAGCGGCCGAAATGAGCTTCCTACGCCGGGTGGCTGGGGCGCTCCCTTCGAGATAGGGTGAGAAGCTCCGTCACCCGGGGGGAGCTCGGAGTGAGACCTCTGCTCCTCCACATCGAGAGGAGTCAGCTGAGGTGGCTTGGGCATCTGTTCGGATGCCTCTGGACGCCTCCCAGGGGAGGTGTTCCGGGCATGTCCCAATGGGAGAGGCCCCGGGGAAGACCCAGGACGCGCTGGAGGGACTATGTCTCCACAGCTGGCCTGGGAACGCCTCGGGATTCCCTCCCGGGAGTTGGAAGAAGTGTCTGTGGAGAGGGAAAGTCTGGGCATCCCTGCTTAGACTGCTGCCCCCGCGACCCGGCCCCGGATAAGCGGGAGAAGATGGATGGATGGATGTTATAGAGGCCAGATTTAAATAAAGATATTTAGTTCTAATCATTAAATCATGTTATAGAGGCCAGATTTAAATAAGATATTTAGTTCTAATCATTAAATCATGTTATAGAGGCCAGATTTAAATAAAGATATTTAGTTCTAATCATTAAATCATGTTATAGAGGCCTGATTTAAATGAGGATATTTAGTTCTAATCATTAAATCATGTTATAGAGGCCTGATTGAAATGAAGATATTTAGTTCTAATCATTAAATCATGTTATAGAGGCCAGATTTAAATAAAGATATTTAGTTCTAATCATTAAATCATGTTATAGAGGCCTGATTTAAATGAGGATATTTAGTTCTAATCATTAAATCATGTTATAGAGGCCAGATTTAAATAAAGATATTTAGTTCTAATCATTAAATCATGTTATAGAGGCCTGATTTAAATAATATATTTAGTTCTAATCATTAAATCATGTTATAGAGGCCAGATTTAAATAAAGATATTTAGTTCTAATCATTAAATCATGTTATAGAGGCCTGATTTAAATAATATATTTAGTTCTAATCATTAAATCATGTTATAGAGGCCAGATTTAAATAAAGATATTTAGTTCTAATCATTAAATCATGTTATAGAGGCCTGATTTAAATAAAGATATTTAGTTCTAATCATGTTATAGAGGCCAGATTTAAATAAGATATTTAGTTCTAATCATTAAATCATGTTATAGAGGCCAGATTTAAATAAAGATATTTAGTTCTAATCATGTTATAGAGGCCAGATTTAAATAAAGATATTTAGTTCTAATCATTAAATCATGTTATAGAGGCCTGATTTAAATAAAGATATTTAGTTCTAATCATGTTATAGAGGCCAGATTTAAATAAGATATTTAGTTCTAATCATTAAATCATGTTATAGAGGCCAGATTTAAATAAAGATATTTAGTTCTAATCATTAAATCATGTTATAGAGGCCAGATTTAAATAAAGATATTTAGTTTCTAATCATTAAATCATGTTATAGAGGCCTGATTTAAATAAAGATATTTAGTTCTAATCATGTTATAGAGGCCCAGATTTAAATAAAGATATTTAGTTCTAATCATTAAATCATGTTATAGAGGCCTGATTTAAATAAAGATATTTAGTTCTAATCATGTTATAGAGGCCAGATTTAAATAAAGATATTTAGTTCTAATCATTAAATCATGTTATAGAGGCCAGATTTAAATAAAGATATTTAGTTCTAATCATTAAATCATGTTATAGAGGCCTGATTTAAATAAAGATATTTAGTTCTAATCATGTTATAGAGGCCAGATTTAAATAAGATATTTAGTTCTAATCATTAAATCATGTTATAGAGGCCAGATTTAAATAAGATATTTAGTTCTAATCATTAAATCATGTTATAGAGGCCAGATTAAATAAAGATATTTAGTTCTAATCATTAAATCATGTTATTAGAGGCCAGATTTAAATAAGATATTAGTTCTAATCATTAAATCATGTTATAAGAGGCCTGATTTTAATAAAGATTTAGTTCTAATCATTAATTCATGTTATAGAGGCAGATTTAAATGAGGATATTTAGTTCTAATCATTAATCATGTTATA
Organism: Danionella dracula; assembly: GCA_900490495.1. Taxonomy (NCBI): domain Eukaryota; kingdom Metazoa; phylum Chordata; class Actinopteri; order Cypriniformes; family Danionidae; genus Danionella; species Danionella dracula. The sequence continues at coordinate 418,301 of UELW01000333.1, read as the reverse complement.
GAGGCCTGATTTAAATAAAGATATTTAGTTCTAATCATTAAATCATGTTATAGAGGCCTGATTTAAATAAAGATATTTAGTTCTAATCATTAAATCATGTTATAGAGGCCTGATTGAAATAAGATATTTAGTTCTAATCATTAAATCATGTTATAGAGGCCAGATTTAAATGAGGATATTTAGTTCTAATCATTAAATCATGTTATAGAGGCCTGATTTAAATAAGATATTTAGTTCTAATCATTAAATCATGTTATAGAGGCCTGATTTAAATAAAGATATTTAGTTCTAATCATTAAATCATGTTATAGAGGCCAGATTGAAATAAGATATTTAATTCTAATCTTTAAATCATGTTATAGAGGCCTGATTTAAATAAAGATATTTAGTTCTAATCATTAATCATGTTATAGAGGCCTGATTTAAATAAAGATATTTAGTTCTAATCATTAAATCATGTTATAGAGGCCAGATTTAATGAGGATATTAGTTTCTAATCATTAAATCATGTTATAGAGGCCAGATTTAAATAAAGATATTTAGTTCTAATCATTAAATCATGTTATAGAGGCCAGATTTAAATAAAGATATTTAGTTCTAATCATTAAATCATGTTATAGAGGCCAGATTGAAATAAGATATTTAATTCTAATCTTTAAATCATGTTATAGAGGCCTGATTTAAATAAAGATATTTAGTTCTAATCTTTAAATCATGTTATAGAGGCCTGATTTAAATAAAGATATTTAGTTCTAATCATTAAATCATGTTATAGAGGCCAGATTTAAATAAAGATATTTAGTTCTAATCATTAAATCATGTCATAGAGGCCTGATTTAAATAAAGATATTTAGTTCTAATCATTAAATCATGTCATAGAGGCCTGATATAAATAAGATATTTAGTTCTAATCATTAAATCATGTTATAGAGGCCAGATTAAAATAAGATATTTAGTTCTAATCTTTAAATGATGTTATAGAGGCCAGATTGAAATGAAGATGTTTAGTTTACAGTTTTTGGTAGCTTTTATTTCATGTATCGTTGGTTGACTTATAGAACAGCATTGGAAATAGCAATAAAACATTTCCCTGAGGCCTATATGTTTAGTGTTTGCACACTTTGCACATATTTGGCCCCTTCAGGGAGAGCGTAAGCCTGCTGTCTGGAGGTGGTCTCCATGGGCTCGCGAGTGTTTCTGGGGGAAAGGCTGCTGTCTGGAGGTGGTCTCCATGGGCTCGCGAGTGTTTCTGGGGGAAAGCCTGCTGTCTGGAGGGGGTCTCCATGGGCTCGCGAGTGTTTCTGGGGGAAAGCCTGGTGTCTGGAGGTGGTCTCCATGGGCTCGCGAGTGTTTCTGGGGGAAAGCCTGCTGTCTGGAGGTGGTCTCCATGGGCTCGCGAGTGTTTCTGGGGGAAAGGCTGCTGTCTGGAGGTGGTCTCCATGGGCTCGCGAGTGTTTCTGGGGAAAGCCTGCTGTTTGGAGGTGGTCTCCATGGGCTCGCGAGTGTTTCTGGGGGAAAGCCTGCTGTCTGGAGGTGGTCTCCATGGGCCTCGCGAGTGTTTCTGGGGGAAAGGCTGCTGTCTGGAGGTGGTCTCCATGGGCTCGCGAGTGTTTCTGGGGGAAAGCCTGCTGTTTGGAGGTGGTCTCCATGGGCTCGCGAGTGTTTCTGGGGGAAAGGCTGCTGTCTGGAGGTGGTCTCCATGGGCTCGCGAGTGTTTCTGGGGGAAAGCCTGCTGTTTGGAGGTTGTCTCCATGGACTTGCGAGTGTTTCTGGGGGAAAGCCTGCTGTTTGGAGTGGTCTCCATGGGGCTCGCGAGTGTTTCTGGGGGAAAGCCTGCTGTTTGGAGGTGGTCTCCATGGGCTCGCGAGTGTTTCTGAGAGAAAGCCTGCTGTCTGGAGGTGGTCTCCATGGGCTCGCGAGTGTTTCTGGGGGAAAGCCTGCTGTTTGGAGGTGGTCTCCATGGGCTCGCGAGTGTTTCTGAGAGAAAGCCTGGTGTCTGGAGGTGGTCTCCATGGGCTCGCGAGTGTTTCTGGGGGAAAGCCTGCTGTCTGGAGGTGGTCTCCATGGGCTCGCGAGTCTTTCTGAGAGAAAGCCTGGTGTCTGGAGGTGGTCTCCATGGGCTCGCGAGTGTTTCTGGGGGAAAGCCTGCTGTCTGGAGGTGGTCTCCATGGGCTCGCGAGTGTTTCTGGGGGAAAGCCTGCTGTTTGGAGGTGGTCTCCATGGGCTCGCGAGTGTTTCTGGGGGAAAGCCTGCTGTTTGGAGGTGGTCTCCATGGGCTCGCGAGTCTTTCTGAGAGAAAGCCTGGTGTCTGGAGGTGGTCTCCATGGACTTGCGAGTGTTTCTGGGGGAAAGCCTGGTGTCTGGAGGTGGTCTCCATGGGCTCGCGAGTGTTTCTGGGGGAAAGCCTGCTGTTTGGAGGTGGTCTCCATAGGCTCGCGAGTGTTTCTGGGGGAAAGCCTGCTGTTTGGAGGTGGTCTCCATGGGCTCGCGAGTGTTTCTGGGGGAAAGCCTGCTGTTTGGAGGTGGTCTCCATGGGCTCGCGAGTGTTTCTGGGGGAAAGCCTGCTGTTTGGAGGTGGTCTCCATGGGCTCGCGAGTCTTTCTGAGGGAAAGCCTGCTGTCTGGAGGTGGTCTCCATGGGCTCGCGAGTGTTTTCTGGGGGAAAGCCTGCTGTCTGGAGGTGGTCTCCATGGGCTCGCGAGTGTTTCTGGGGGAAAGCCTGCTGTCTGGAGGTGGTCTCCATGGGCTCGCGAGTCTTTCTGAGGGAAAGCCTGCTGTCTGGAGGTGGTCTCCATGGGCTCGCGAGTGTTTCTGGGGGAAAGCCTGCTGTCTGGAGGTGGTCTCCATGGGCTCGCGAGTGTTTCTGGGGGGAAAGCCTGCTGTTTGGAGGTGGTCTCCATGGGCTCGCGAGTCTTTCTGAGGGAAAGCCTGCTGTCTGGAGGTGGTCTCCATGGGCTCGCGAGTGTTTCTGGGGGAAAGCCTGCTGTCTGGAGGTGGTCTCCATGGGCTCGCGAGTGTTTCTGGGGGAAAGCCTGCTGTCTGGAGGTGGTCTCCATGGGCTCGCGAGTGTTTCAGGGGCAAAGCCTGCTGTCTGGAGGTGGTCTCCATGGGCTCGCGAGTGTTTCTGGGGGAAAGCCTGGTGTCTGGAGGTGGTCTCCATGGGCTCGCGAGTGTTTCTGGGGCAAAGCCTGCTGTCTGGAGGTGGTCTCCATGGGCTCGCGAGTGTTTCTGGGGGAAGCCTGCTGTTTGGAGGTGGTCTCCATGGGCTCGCGAGTGTTTCTGGGGGAAAGCCTGCTGTCTGGAGGTGGTCTCCATGGGCTCGCGAGTGTTTCTGGGGGAAAGCCTGCTGTCTGGAGGTGGTCTCCATGGGCTTGCGAGTGTTTCTGGGGGAAAGCCTGGTGTCTGGAGGTGGTCTCCATGGGCTCGCGAGTGTTTCTGGGGGAAAGCCTGCTGTCTGGAGGTGGTCTCCATGGGCTCGCGAGTGTTTCTGGGGGAAAGCCTGCTGTCTGGAGGTGGTCTCCATGGGCTCGCGAGTGTTTCTGGGGGAAAGCCTGCTGTCTGGAGGTGGTCTCCATGGGCTCGCGAGTGTTTCTGGGGGAAAGCCTGCTGTCTGGAGGGGGTCTCCATGGGCTCGCGAGTGTTTCTGGGGGAAAGCCTGGTGTCTGGAGGTGGTCTCCATGGGCTCGCGAGTGTTTCTGGGGGAAAGCCTGCTGTCTGGAGGTGGTCTCCATGGGCTCGCGAGTGTTTTCTGGGGGAAAGGCTGCTGTCTGGAGGTGGTCTCCATGGGCTCGCGAGTGTTTCTGGGGGAAAGCCTGCTGTTTGGAGGTGGTCTCCATGGGCTCGCGAGTGTTTCTGGGGGAAAGCCTGCTGTCTGGAGGGGGTCTCCATGGGCTCGCGAGTGTTTCTGGGGCAAAGCCTGCTGTCTGGAGGTGGTCTCCATGGGCTCGCGAGTGTTTTCTGGGGCAAAGCCTGCTGTCTGGAGGTGGTCTCCATGGGCTCGCGAGTGTTTCAGGGGCAAAGCCTGCTGTCTGGAGGTGGTCTCCATGGGCTCGCGAGTGTTTCTGGGGGAAAGCCTGGTGTCTGGAGGTGGTCTCCATGGGCTCGCGAGTGTTTCTGGGGGAAAGCCTGCTGTTTGGAGGTGGTCTCCATGGGCTCGCGAGTGTTTCTGGGGGAAAGCCTGCTGTCTGGAGGTGGTCTCCATGGGCTCGCGAGTGTTTCTGGGGGAAAGCCTGCTGTTTGGAGGTTGTCTCCATGGACTCGCGAGTGTTTCTGGGGGAAAGCCTGGTGTCTGGAGGTTGTCTCCATGGACTCGCGAGTGTTTCTGGGGGAAAGCCTGGTGTCTGGAGGTGGTCTCCATGGGCTCGCGAGTGTTTCTGGGGGAAAGCCTGCTGTTTGGAGGTGGTCTCCATGGGCTCGCGAGTGTTTCTGGGGGAAAGCCTGCTGTCTAGAGGTGGTCTCCATGGGCTCGCGAGTGTTTCTGGGGAAAGCCTGCTGTTTGGAGGTGGTCTCCATGGGCTCGCGAGTGTTTCTGGGGGAAAGCCTGCTGTCTGGAGGTGGTCTCCATGGGCTCGCGAGTGTTTCTGGGGGAAAGCCTGCTGTCTGGAGGTGGTCTCCATGGGCTCGCGAGTGTTTCTGGGGGAAAGCCTGCTGTTTGGAGGTGGTCTCCATGGGCTCGCGAGTGTTTCTGGGGGAAAGCCTGCTGTTTGGAGGTGGTCTCCATGGGCTCGCGAGTGTTTCTGGGGGAAAGCCTGCTGTTTGGAGGTTGTCTCCATGGACTTGCGAGTGTTTCTGGGGGAAAGCCTGCTGTTTGGAGGTGGTCTCCATGGGCTCGCGAGTGTTTCTGGGGGAAAGCCTGCTGTTTGGAGGTGGTCTCCATGGGCTCGCGAGTGTTTCTGGGGGAAAGCCTGCTGTTTGGAGGTTGTCTCCATGGACTCGCGAGTGTTTCTGGGGGAAAGCCTGGTGTCTGGAGGTTGTCTCCATGGACTTGCGAGTGTTTCTGGGGGAAAGCCTGGTGTCTGGAGGTGGTCTCCATGGGCTCGCGAGTGTTTCTGGGGGAAAGCCTGCTGTTTGGAGGTGGTCTCCATGGGCTCGCGAGTGTTTCTGGGGGGAAAGCCTGCTGTCTAGAGGTGGTCTCCATGGGCTCGCGAGTGTTTCTGGGGGAAAGCCTGCTGTTTGGAGGTGGTCTCCATGGGCTCGCGAGTGTTTCTGGGGGAAAGCCTGCTGTCTGGAGGTGGTCTCCATGGGCTCGCGAGTGTTTCTGGGGAAAGCCTGCTGTCGGAGGTGGTCTCCATGGGCTCGCGAGTGTTTCTGGGGGAAAGCCTGCTGTTTGGAGGTGGTCTCCATGGGCTCGCGAGTGTTTCTGGGGGAAAGCCTGCTGTTTGGAGGTGGTCTCCATGGGCTCGCGAGTGTTTCTGGGGGAAAGCCTGCTGTTTGGAGGTTGTCTCCATGGGCTCGCGAGTGTTTCTGGGGGAAAGCCTGGTGTCTGGAGGTGGTCTCCATGGGCTCGCGAGTGTTTCTGGGGGAAAGCCTGCTGTTTGGAGGTGGTCTCCATGGGCTCGCGAGTGTTTCTGGGGGAAAGCCTGCTGTCTGGAGGTGGTCTCCATGGGCTCGCGAGTGTTTCTGGGGAAAGCCTGCTGTCTGGAGGTGGTCTCCATGGGCTCGCGAGTGTTTCTGGGGGAAAGCCTGCTGTTTGGAGGTGGTCTCCATGGGCTCGCGAGTGTTTCTGGGGGAAAGCCTGCTGTTTGGAGGTGGTCTCCATGGGCTCGCGAGTGTTTCTGGGGGAAAGCCTGCTGTTTGGAGGTGGTCTCCATGGGCTCGCGAGTGTTTCTGGGGGAAAGCCTGCTGTTTGGAGGTGGTCTCCATGGGCTCGCGAGTCTTTCTGAGGGAAAGCCTGCTGTCTGGAGGTGGTCTCCATGGGCTCGCGAGTGTTTCTGGGGGAAAGCCTGCTGTTTGGAGGTGGTCTCCATGGGCTCGCGAGTGTTTCGAGGCACTTCTTGGCAGCGGTCGCTCGGTGCTATTACCGGAAACCAAACTTTTTTTTTCTTTTCTAGCCTCAAACTTGTTGCAGCTAGAGTGTAAAGAGGAAAGCGACGAGCCGTGGGGTCCAGTTTCACCTCGGTTCGCTCTCTCAGAGCAGTTCCTTGTTTTCTTCGTCATGCTAGAGGTGAGAATGCTGAGCCGAGGAACGAGAAACAGCTTGAAGCGGAGATAAAGAACGCTGCGTCGAGCCTTTTCTTCCGCGACTAACGGGAGCTTGTTTTTATCATGGAAGAAGTGAGTATCGCGCGTTTCTGTCCTCTTTCTCTTCGTTTCTGCGTTCACGAAAACCAAAACCGAGCGTTTAGCTGGAGAAAACTCTTAATTTTATCCTCTTTAGGACTTTAGGAAACTTTTCTTCAAGACTTTGGAAACGTTTCTTTCTCTGGGCGCGATTGCGCTCTCTTTTGTTGCTGTATTTCAATCTTTTTTTGCATATATATTTATAAAATATTCGGTTTACTTTAATCGAGTTTGCTTTCGAAAGTTAATGATCAGATCGTGTTATGTTGTGTAAGTTCCGGGAAGTGAATAATTCAGCTTCCAACGCCCCAGAGTGAGAAACATCTGTCTGTATTCCTGCCTCTATAGCCGAGTATCCCTCTGTTTTTATCTCTCTCTCATTCTATCCATCATCACATCTGTCTTCAAACATCCCAATCACTGAAATTCTTTTCCTGTCTTTCTTTCCAACCACTTGTCTTTCCTCAGCTTTAGGTGTGTTTGTCTTAATATTCAGTGCTTTTGTAATGTCACACTCTTGTGTATCATCATAATTCTTTTTTTTAATGTTTCCGTCGTTTAATCTGTCCATCAACATGTCTGCAGTCTTTACATCCGTCTGTCCATCCTCAGACGACGCTTCTGTCACTCGCCAGTTTGGTTCAAAGATGATTATAATGGATTGAACTGCTTTTTTTCAATCAGAGCAGAGATATACATGTTGGGAATTTAATCACAGCAAACAATCTGTAATAGCTCAAAAACATGTAAGACAATATGTTTAGTGAAATATATAAGCGAATTAAAACAGGCCTACAGAGCTAGCTGTGTGATCAGTGATGTACAGATGCACAGCTAAACTCAAATAAGGTTGAATTCCAGGCTTTGAGAGACAAACTAAATGAGAAGTTCTACACAAAGATGATTCAACTACAATACTAAAAAACTTACTTCAATTTTTTGGACAGCAAGTTCATCCATCCGTCTGTCTGTCTGTCTGTCTGTCTGTCTGTCTGTCTGTCTGTCTGTCTGTCTGTCTGTCTGTCTGTCTGTCCGTCCGTCCAACCAACCAACCAACAGTCCATTCTTCTAACCATCTATCCATCCATCTAACAATCTATCCTTCCAGCTGTCCATCTATCCATTTAATCATCCATCCATCCATCCATCCAACTAACAATCCATCCATCTATCTAACAATCCATCCATCCATCCTTTCAACTAACAATCCATCCATCTATCTAACAATCCATCCATCCATCCTTTCAACTATCAATCCATCCATCTATCTAACAATCCATCCATCCATCCTTTCAACTATCAATCCATCCATCTATCTAACAATCCATCCATCCATCCTTTCAACTAACAATCCATCCATCCAACTAACAATCTATTCGTCCAACTAACAATCCATCCAACTAACAGTCCATCCATCCATCCATCCATCCATCCATCTAACAATCAATCCATTTAATCATCCATCCATATATCTAACAATCCATTCAACAACTAACAATCCATCCATCCATCTGTCTATCTAACAATCTGTTCATCCAACTAACCATCTATCCATTTAATCATCCATCCATCAGACTAACCATCCATCCATCCATCCATTCAACTAACCATCTATACATCCATCCATCCATCCATCCAACTAACCATCTGTCCATCTATTCAACTAACTATCGTTCCATCCATCCTTCCATCCAACTAACAATCCATCCATCCATCCATCCAACCAATCATCCATTCATCTAAATATCCATTTATCCTTTCATCCGTCCATCTATCCAGCCATCCATACAATATAAATGTTCAGACTTCAATTTTTGCATACAATAAGTTGATCGCTCCATCCATCCAACCAACCAGTCATCCATTTGTCCATTTTTATTTATTTTTTATTTTTTTGATCTGTCTGACTTCAATTATCACTCTGCGTCTGTCACTTAATGGCGGTCTGTTTATAGCATCATCCTAGAATCGTTCAGATCAATCAACATACAGTATCTATCCTTCTCTATACTACTTCTGCAGACGAAGCTCCACAATGTTTATTTCATAGATAAAGACTTTCTATAAAACATTTTATAGAAATTTTATTCATAACTTATTCATGTAGAGCTTGAAACATATTGATCCCAAAATGAAATACTGTTTTTTTTTTTACCAACTTAAGAAGTCTTAAATGGTTTTATGAAGTATTCTTGGATTGGATATTGGATGTTGTATGAGGTTATTTGATGCTGATTGTTTGTGGTAAGGAGGCCAGTTGTGTCGTGAATTTGTTTTCTTGTTTATCTAAAGGTACATTATGTTAAACCCTCAGTTTAATGTCACGATAAAAGAAAGAGCATCTGCTGTGGCTCAAGCAGTGTTCGCTGTTTGTGAGTCCACATCTGTGGTTTTATAGACTTCAGAGCGCTGTAAAAACAACTTCCCTTTGAGCATTTTCTGAACTTTTTAAATGAACCGTTCAATCTTTAAATCGTGTTTTTGAGGCCAGATTGAAATGAAGAGATATAGTTCTAATCATTATATCATGTTATAGAGGCCTGATTTAAATAAAGATATGTAGTTCTAATCGTTAAATCATGTTATAGAGGTCAGATTGAAATAAAGATATGTAGTTCTAATCTTTAAATCATGTTATAGAGTCCTGATTGAAATAAAGATATGTAGTTCTAATCGTTAAATCATGTTATAGAGGCCAGATTGAAATGAAGATATTTAGTTCTAATCGTTAAATCATGTTATAGTGGCCTGATTGAAATGAAGATATTTAGTTCTAATCATTAAATCATGTTATAAATGCCAGATTTAAATGAGGATATTTAGTTCTAATCATTAAATCATGTTATAGAGGCCAGATTTAAATGAGGATATTTAGTCTAATCATTAAATCATGTTATAGAGGCCAGATTAAAATAAGATATTTAGTTCTAATCTTTAAATGATGTTATAGAGGCCTGATTTAAATAAAGATATTTAGTTCTAATCATTAAATCATGTTATAGAGGCCTGATTGAAATGAAGATATTTAGCTCTAATCGTTAAATCATGTTATAGAGGCCTGATATAAATAAGATATTTAGTTCTAATCATTAAATCATGTTATAGAGGCCAGATATAAATAAGATATTTAGTTCTAATCATTAAATCATGTTATAGAGGCCAGATTAAAATAAGATATTTAGTTCTAATCTTTAAATGATGTTATAGAGGCCAGATTTAAATGAGGATATTTAGTTCTAATCATTAAATCATGTTATAGAGGCCAGATTGAAATATATATATATAGTTCTAATTGTACTGTTTCCTTGTATCTTGTAGGCTCTGTATATGAATTGTGATTGGCCTGTAAATGTTCTTCTCATTTGTCCACTTCTCTTTCTTGAGCTCAACCTGTTAAACGTTTGCATTCTAAAGCAGTAAGCCACATGAAATGAATTCACTCGAATTCTACAGCAGAGAGCAAGCGTAGAATGCCAAAGCACTTGAGCATTCAGCTGATGGCTTCATTGTCTGAACTTGACCTGGTTCTACACGGACAATCGTCCCTTCTCTGCTCGTTTATTCGCGCTTCTAGTTTAGCAAGAATACTGAAAGGCATTGTTTAGCCACAGCGCAAGTCATTCAGGTTTAAACGACACACTAAATATTCTTTTTGGAACTTTTGAGGGAGAGTAAATCAAGAGTGAAATGTGATTTTTTTTTTTGGGGTTTTTTTTAGGAACTGTGATGCTTTATGTTTCCCATTTTTTGGTTCTCGAACTGGTCCTACACCCGTAACTCTTCCTGTTTTATTTTGTTGTTGTTTTGGAGAAGTTGCGCGGATAAGCTGCTCGCGCGCTTCGCTGTGTTTGGGCTCTGTTGTTATTAGGAAATATTTTAGAGTCTAGCGGTTGCAGCACTTCCTCTCAGTCCTGCACTCCTGTCGGTCTCCTCATGCGGTACGAGAACATGGGTGGATGAGGAACTGAGGTCTCCCGTGGGTGGGGGCCGTGGCTCGTGGGGTGGGGGTGTGTGTTGGAGTACAGGGCATTTTTGTAGCCAATTACCAATGAAGGCAGGTTACTGCTCCTGATTTAGACGTGTGGGTCAGGAAGAGAGAGAGAGAGAGAGAGAGAGAGAGAAAAAAAAGAAATGGGAAGAGTCAGAGAGAGCTCTGCTGGCATTATCTCTCTCCTCACTTTCTCTTTTCTCTCTCTCTCTCCCTTTCTTCCCCTCTCCTTTGCTGTTTCTCTTCTTTCTTTCTCTGTCCCTCCCTCTCTTCCCCTCTGTCTTACTCTCTCTCTCCTCACTTTCTCTTTTTTCTATCTTCCTCTCTTCCACTCTTATTCTCTCTCCTTTACTTTTTCTTCTGTTTCGCTCCTTTCTCTCTCCTCTCTCTCCTTCTCTCTCTCTTTCTCTGTCCCTATCTTACTCATCAATCTCTCTCTATCTCTCTCACTCCCTTGCTTTCATTCACCCCTTTTTTCTCTCTGTTCTCTTTCCCTCACTCCCCCTACATTTACTCTCTCTTTCTCTCTCCCTCCCTCTCTTTTCTCTGTCCCTATCTTACTCTCTCCCTTGATGTTTTTCACCAATCTCTCTCTCTCCTCACTTTCTCTTTTCTCTATCTTCCTCTCTTCCCTTGATGTTTTTCACCAATCTCTCTCTCTCCTCACTTTGTCTTTTCTCTATCTTCCTCTCTTCCCTTGATGTTTTTCACCAATCTCTCTCTCTCCTCACTTTCTCTTTTCTCTATCTTCCTCTCTTCCCTTGATGTTTTTCACCAATCTCTCTCTCTCCTCACTTTCTCTTTTCTCTATCTTCCTCTCTTCCCTTGATGTTTTTCACCAATCTCTCTCTCTCCTCACTTTGTCTTTTCTCTATCTTCCTCTCTTCCCTTGATGTTTTTCACCAATCTCTCTTTCTCTCCTCACTTTGTCTTTTCTCTATCTTCCTCTCTTCCCTTGATGTTTTTCACCAATCTCTCTCTCTTCTCACTTTCTCTTTTCTCTATCTTTCTCTCTTCCCCTCTCTCGTGTTCTTCTCCTTTCTCTGCTTTTTCTTCTCTTTCTCTCCTTTCTCTCTCCTCTCTCTTTCTCTGTCCCTATATTACTCATAAATCTCTCTCTATCTCTTTCTCTCTCACTCCCTTGCTTCCATTCACCCCTTTTTTCTCTTTTTTCTCTTTCCCTCCCTTCCCCTCTCTCCTCTCACTCCCCCTACATTTACTCTCTCTTTCTCTATCTCTCTGTCTTTTCTCTGTCCCTGCTCCTGATTGCAGCCAGCATCAAACTGAAACTGAGTGTTAGTCTGTCAGAATAAAGTTTTATTTTTATTTTTTTTCTTCATAAAATGGCTCTGAGGTTATTAACGAATCCTGACTGGGCCAAACACAGCAGTGTCTGTGTGTGTCATACGTGAGTTCCTAGGTATTGTAAGAAAGTGAAATCTTGTAAAAAAAAATCGACCTGTTAGTTAATTCTACTTCTCCCTGCGTGAGTCGGCTTTCTAACCCTCACACAAGGGACGTGTGATCTGCAGAATGAGCTTGGTGTTCATCATCTGAACAAACCCTCAGAGAGTCACAGGTCCTCCTCCTTACTGCGCTAATGAAAGCTCCCGTGTTCTCTAATCATCTCTGAGAGTTCCTGTGTGATTAATGCAAAGGTTAATGTTCGACCCGCTCCGCTTCCTGCAGCGCTGCACAGGTCACTCTCCCGTAAACTCAACCGGTACATCATCGAGATTAACAGAGGACTAGTTACGGCTCACTGATTAATGCAAAGGTTAATGTTCGACCCGCTCCGCTTCCTGCAGCGCTGCACAGGTCACTCTCCCGTAAACTCAACCGGTACATCATCGAGATTAACAGAGGACTAGTTACGTCTCACTGATTAATGCAAAGGTTAATGTTCGGCCCGCTCCGCTTCCTGCAGCGCTGCACAGGTCACTCTCCCGTAAACTCAACCGGTACATCATCGAGATTAACAGAGGACTAGTTACGTCTCACTGATTAATGCAAAGGTTTTAAAGGGGTCTAAAGGTGGAAGCTAACTGTCTGATCTCTAAAGCTGGTGGAACAATTAAACAGAACTGTTTTTGTTTTTATTAGAGCTGCTGATGATGATTTATAGAATTTCATCTCTCCTGCTTTATGATCTCTGCCTTAATGTTATCTAAAAGTGTAAAAAAAATAATATACATGTTTAAAAAAGGGATTATGCGTGAGGTCTGGGAATGAGTTTGATATATATTGCATTTTTTTCAGATTTATTTTGATTAAATACTGAAAATATTGTAATAATCTTCTGCGATTTCTTTTATTAGTTTGGAATATGTTGACAATTATAACTAATTTTTAAAATTGGAACAAACCCAACGATTTGTTTTTGATTGTATTCATTGTTCTCTTCAATGAAAAATGTGCCTCTACTTCACGTTAAAATGTTTCCAGATGTTTCTATAATAATTGGAATTATTTAAAGAGAAATTTCCTTGATGCAATAACTCTCAATGATGGCGTTTTTTTAACGTCACAATTCTGAGAATAAAAAGTCCAATTTCAAGACAAAGACACTTTTGATGCACGTGTGTTTTGTGAATAAAATGTTCTTCTTGTATAGAAAATTTTATTTTTATCAAGCAAAAAATAATTTTGAGTGTTTGTGCATGTGCACAGATGATCTTGTTTGTTCCCGCAACAATGCTCAAAACAAAGCACTGTTCCAGCCAATCACGGAGTCCTCTATATCCTGATTGGCTGGCCTGTAATCTAGACTCCTCTCTGATTGGCTGGAATCGTGGCGGTTTGTAACAGGGGTTTGCTTCGAGCGAGTGTTGTGAGAGCCAGACCAGAATTTTACACTCAAAATGAATTTTTGCTTGCTAAAAATGAAATGTTGTTATGTTGTAAAATGTATACCCAAAACACACCTCACGCGGTTACTGATTAACGTTTTGCACTCAGAATTGAGACGCTAATGTAACCCCATACTCCGTTAGCTCAGAAATGGTGCTAAAGGTCACATTGAACGCAAAAGCTAGCCAGAAACGACAACGTATCCGCCGCCTGCTTCATCCTCCCTTCAGAGGAACGCTCTCAGAGCCGAACCGGCGCTCACGCTGCTCTTCCTGTTCCCCGCAGGGAGTGAAAGAGGAGCCCGCCCGGGGCCCGGAGCCGGGGAGCGCTGAGAAGGCCGGCTGGTTGAAGAAATCCTCCGGGAAGTTCCTGAGCGGCTACAAAGAGCGCTACTTCCAGCTGGATCGCACCGTGATTGCCGTCTATGAGAGCGAGGTGAGTCCTGGCGAGGCTTGGGACACCCGTCCTGACGCAGACGTCCCTGAACGACCTTCAAGCGGCTGTGGAACTCAACGTAGTATGCTTAACTTGCAAGTCCTCTCGTGCAGTATGCTAGGGGCCACCAACTCGTTCCTGGAGGGCCCGAGCCCTGCACAGTTTTGGTTCAACCATCATGAGACGCACCTGTTGCACCGATTAAGCTCCTTTTGGCTTGTCTGGAGCGAGAGTAGTATGCACACTAGAACAATGCTAAAAATGCTAATGCTAAAACTACACTTCAACAAGCATATAACAGCTCTCTCCCCCTCCTTCTCTATTTAACCTTCTCTATCGCTCTCTCTTTTTCTGATTCACTCACTCACTCACTCACTCACTCACTCACTCACTCACTCACTCACTCACTCACTCACTCACTCACTCACTCTCTTTCTTTCTCCTCTCCCTGGCTTGCTGATTTTTCTCTCCTTGTTGTTTTTCTCTTCTCTCTCTTTCTCTTTCCCCACTGTCATCTTTCTCTCTCTCTCCTCATCTCCCTTATGTCCTCCTTTCTCTCGCTCTTGTTCTTTTTCTTCTCTCGCTCTCTCTTTCTCTCCTCTTCTCTTCCTCCATCTCTCTCCCTTGTTCTTTTTATCCTCTCTTTCTTTCTTTCTTTCTCATTCTTTTTCCTCCCCTTTCTCTCTTTCTTTCCTCTTCTCAATGTCTCCCTCACTTTCCCTTTCTCTCTCATTCTCCTCCCCATCTCTCTCCCTTGTTCTTTTCTCCCCTTTCTTTCTATCTCTCTCTCCCTCTCTCTCTCTCTCTCTCCCTTACTTCCTCCTCCTTCCTGCCTCCCTTGTTGTGTCTCTCATCTCTCTCTCTCTTTCCTTCCTCACTCTCTTCTTTCTCTCTCCTCCTCCTCTCCCTTGCGTCCTCTTTTCTCTCTCTCTCTCATCACTCTCATTTCTTTTTTCCTCCCCTGTCTCTCGTTTGTCTTCTCTCTCTCTCTCCCACTCTGTCCCTCCCTCCCTCTCTCTTTCGTCGTTTCTGTAGGGAGAAGTTCTCTTGTTCAGTGAATTGCAGTGTAAAAGATGATGTTTGTGTTGGTATTGTGTAATGTTCATCGCTCTCTTCTCATGCAGGAGCTGAAGACGTGTCTGGAGAAGCTGGACCTGGACAACTTCGACTCGTGCCACGAGCTGAAGAGCGCTTTCAAGAAGAAGCACAGACTGGTGCTGACCCGGAGCCCCAAGAGCGGCAGCAAGGTAATGGCGAGGAGTTCTGCGCCCGGCAGCGAGACGAGATAAAGAGCGTCTCACATGCGGGTGACAATGCTGGGCACAGTGAGAACGGCGGCCCGGGGGCGTGACGTCAGGGGGTTCGATGCGGCGCGCCGAGCAGCACACTGAGGCATTGTACTGCAGCAGACACCGATCTGAGGCAGGCGCAGTGTGGGGCAGCGCTCCTCCGCGGTTAGCGCCGCAGGTCCTGCGAGTGCGCTGCTGCTTCAGCGTTCGTTCGGCATGGTGAAAAACTATGATCCATTTTTTTCTGTTATATTTTGTTGCATTTTTTTACCTTTATTATTTTATTTAAAAAAAAAATGTGCCATTGCTTGGTTATTTTATGAATTTTCTTTTTTTAATAAAAACACTTTTGTTTTTGCCTTTTGCAGTGGTAATGCAATTATTATTGAGTGCTGTTAAGAGCCATTTTGTATTATTTTCTGCCAATTTTGTTGCATTTTCAGTAGTTTTTTTGTCATTTTGAAACATTTTCTATAAGTTATTGTTTTAGTTCTTTGGTCTAGTTATTTATAGTCGATTTTTATATTATATTAAGTTTTTCATGTATGTCCATTGTTTTACAAGCCATTTTTAATTGTTTTGTAGTGCGTTTTGTTGCATTCCCCAATTTTTTTTTTTACCATTTTTATAATTTTATGTGCTATTTTTGTTATAGATTGTTTGCACTTTGTCCATTTTTTTAAACCATTTTTAGTATTTCATAAGCTAATTTAGTTTTTTTTTTATTAGATTTTAAAGCCATTTGAATTTATTTTATTTTTTTGCGGCATTCTTCAACTATTTTTGAGCGATTATTTAATGAAAAAAATTGAAACACATCATGTTTTTTAGTTGCAGTGGCCTTTAATTTCTAAATATTTTACCACAAATATTTTTTATTTTATTAAGAGTTTAAAAATTGTTATTATGTCGTCATTTTAGAAAAATGTTTATAGTTTTTTTTTTAGCAATTCTCATTAGTATTTGTTTATTAGTATTTTGCTATTTTTATGAATATTGTTTTTTATGTTATAAGCTGTTTTTATTGCTTTTTTCATTTTTTGTATTTTATATGCTATTTTTGTTACAGTTTTTCATAGTTTTTATAGACATTTTTATTATTTTATATACAAAGTGTGTTGTATTTTGGAATAGTTTTAAAGTCATTATTATCATTTCATAAGAGCATTTTGCCTTGCCTTTGCGGCATTCAGTTTTTTTTGCCCTTTTTGTATTTTATACGGCATTTTGAAGACTTCATTAGTTTTAAGACAGCGATATTGTGTTGTATTGAGGGCGATGTTCACTCGGACGGAAAGTGTTTCTTTCTCCGTGGCCTATCTTGAGTCGTGTTCAGTGTGCGTCAGTGAAAGCAAGCATTCTTCTCTGCGGAGTTCATCACTTCCTGTTTGGTGTGTGCCCTTCGGAAGCCTGCCCCACGGTTTCCTGCAGAACTTTTTTGTGGTTCATCAGAACAGCCACAAACCATATTTCTTCTTTTTTTTGGTTGCCTTTCTTCAGGATGGAGCTTAAGGGTCCGTCCCGCAGCAGCCTCTCGTCGCTCCCTTCCTGTTGATTTACTCGTCTTTACTTTACATGAAAATAGCTGAGGGCAGTCTTCACGTATTCAAAGAACTTTTACTTTTTAAATAGATTTTTATTACATTTTTCTGGTATTTTTTCAGTTATTTTCTGAGCTGTTCTTAATCGTTTAATACGATACTGTATTTTAGCCTTATTTTTGGGACATTAACATTTATTATTCTTATTATTCTTATATTATTATTATTATTATTATTATTATTATTATTCTATTATTGTTTTAAATAAATATGTACTATATTTTTTGTGGCATTGTTAAAATGTTTTTGAACCATCTTTAATATTTCTTATATAATTTTGCTGTATTTTCTGTTATTTTTTAAGTGTTCTGTAGCCACAAGATATAAAATAAATTTTTGTTGCATTTTTAAATTTGAATGTAATTTTTTGGGAGCCATTTATAAATTGCTTTATAATCAAATGTTACCTTTTGTGGTATTTATTTTTTATTATTTTCTTAGCTATTTAAAAATTGTTTATATGTGTTGTCAATTTTAAAATTATTTTCTGTTTCATTGTATTGTTTGTTTATATTTTCTCCAAAAATATTTTCTTTCTTTAAAATTTTTATACTCCATTTTTATAATATTTTGAATATATTTTGTGCTTTTTAAAAAAATTTTATAAACTGTTTTATTATACAATTTTGTCATATTCTGTGAATTTTAAAGTTATTTTCCGAGCTATTTTATAATATTTTTTGTTAAAATTATTTAAAAATGCAAAAAATATAAAGAACTATTTGATACTATTTTTAAATATATTTTGTGCATTTTTAAATAGTTATATAAACTTTTTTATTATACAATTTTGTTATATTCTGTGAATTTTAAAGTTATTTTCCGAGATATTTTATAATATTTTTTGTTCATATTTTTTGCATTTTTAAATAATTTTCCGAACTATTTGATAAAAATTTTTTATATATTTTGTGCATTTTTAAATAATTTTATAAACTGTTTTATTATACAATTTTGTTATATTCTGTGAATTTTAAAGTTATTTTCCGAGCTATTTTATAATACGTTTTGTTTATATTTTTTGCATTTTTAAATAATTTTCCGAACTATTTGATAACATTTTTATATATATTTTGTGCATTTTTAAATAGTTTCATAAACTTTTTTTATTATAAAATTTTGTTATATTCTGTGAATTTTAAAGTAATTTTCAGAGCTATTTTATAATATTTTTGTTTATATTTTTTGCATTTTTAAATAATTTTTCGAACTATTTGATAACATTTTTATATATATTTTGTGCATTTTTAAATAGTTTCATAAACTTTTTTTATTATACAATTTTGTTATATTCTGTGAATTTTAAAGTTATTTTCAGAGCTATTTTATAATATTTTTTGTTTATATTTTTTGCATTTTTAAATAATTTTCCGAACTATTTGATAACATTTTTATATATATTTTGTGCATTTTTAAATAGTTTCACAAACTGTTTTATTATACAATTTTGTTATATTCTGTGAATTTTAAAGTTATTTTCCGAGCTATTTTATAATACGTTTTGTTTATATTTTTTGCATTTTTAAATAATTTTCCGAACTATTTGATAACATTTTTATATATATTTTGTGCATTTTTAAATAGTTTCATAAACTTTTTTTATTATAAAATTTTGTTATATTCTGTGAATTTTAAAGTAATTTTCAGAGCTATTTTATAATATTTTTGTTTATATTTTTTGCATTTTTAAATAATTTTTCGAACTATTTGATAACATTTTTATATATATTTTGTGCATTTTTAAATAGTTTCATAAACTTTTTTTATTATACAATTTTGTTATATTCTGTGAATTTTAAAGTTATTTTCAGAGCTATTTTATAATATTTTTTGTTTATATTTTTTGCATTTTTAAATAATTTTCCGAACTATTTGATAACATTTTTATATATATTTTGTGCATTTTTAAATAGTTTCACAAACTGTTTTATTATACAATTTTGTTATATTCTGTGAATTTTAAAGTTATTTTCAGAGCTATTTTATAATATTTTTTGTTTATATTTTTTGCATTTTTAAATAATTTTCCGAACTATTTGATAACATTTTTATATATATTTTGTGCATTTTTAAATAGTTTCACAAACTGTTTTATTATACAATTTTGTTATATTCTGTGAATTTTAAAGTTATTTTCCGAGCTATTTTGTAATATTTTTGAACTGCAGTTCCCTCTCTCGCTCCCGGGGGCTTTTTGGAGACCCTGCTGAGTCCAGATGAAGCTGGATGCGTAAAGATGTGTAAATAAACATCGCACGCGTAAAGAGCTCGATTTCCGTCATCCCCGCCAAATTCTGAGCTTCTCTCTGTGCTCAGAGAGCTTTTGAGATAACGAGCTTTAAAGTTTTCGTGAAGCAAAAGTTAAACATCACGCAGTCTCTTTTATACATGAAAGTAACAAACACCCTAAATATGAGCGTTATGTTCCTCATATTTTAAGCTACTCATATTTTCCAGGTATAAAACAACACTCAATTTCTCCATCTTAATGAGCTCTGTTTGCTGTAGATACAGGATGTCTGTATTTTTATGACGTTAACATTTTTTTTATTATTATTATTGTTTGAAATAAATATGTGCTATATTTTTTGTGGCATTGTTAACATGTTTTTGAGCCATTTTTTTTCTTACATATTTTTGTTGTGTTTTCTGTTATTTTTCAGTTGTTCTATAGCCACAATATATACATAAAAAATACTTTACAAATGTTTTAATTTGACATTTTTGTTGCATTTTTAAAATGGAATTTAACATTTTAGGAGCCATTTATAAATTGCTTCAGAATCAATTGTTGTTATAACCTTTGTGGTATTTGTTTTTTTATTTTCTGAGCTATTTTACAATAAATATTTTTGTACACTTTAAAATTATCTTCTGACCTATTGTATACATTTTTTTATATTTTGTGCATTTTGGAGTTATTTTCAGAGAGGTTTTGAGATAACGAGCTTTAAAATGTTTGCCTTTCGTGAAGTTAAACGTCACACGTTATGTTCCTCATATTTTAAGCTACTTATATTTTCCAGGTATGAAACAACACTCAATTTCTCCATCTTCATGAGCTCTGTTTGCTGTAGATACAGGATGTCAAACTTCAGGCGTCGACTCCTGAGGAGAAAGAAGCCTGGATCAAGGCGCTCTGTGAGGGAATCAGCAAAGCCAAGAACAAGATCTTTGATGAGGTAGAGCTCACGGAGGAACGTTGAAACTTCCACACCGTTTGATTTTCCTAAATATTTCAAGCGTCTTTGTTTTTTTGCTTCAGGTGAAAGTTGATGAAAGCTGCTCGTTAGAACATGTAACCAGGAACCGGCCGAAGGGGAACCGCGGGAGAAGACCACCCACAAGAATCCACATGAAGGAGGTAAGAAACGGTTATTGCGCAAAAAGCTTGACTTGCTTAATCTTACAGAAGGAGTAATCCCACCCGCAGAACCGTCTATCTAAACCCTTTCCAGAGAGGGAGGGAGGAGATAAAGTGGGAGAGGAAAGAGGATGGAAGAAAGGAGGTGTGGAGGAGAGAGGGAGGGAGAAAGAGGAAAGGAGAGCGAGGGAGTGAAGTAGAGACAGATATGGGACCGAGGGAGTGGAGAGAGAAAGGAGAATAGATGGGTGAGCGAGGAAGGAGTGAAGAAGAGTGTGGGAGAGAAAGAGGAAAGAGAGAAGAAATGGGAGGGAGAGGAAAGGAGGGGAGAGCTAAAGAAGTGAGAGAGAGAGAAGAGGAGGGAGGAGGGAAGGGAGAGATAAAGAAGAAAGGGGAGCCGGGATTGAAAAAGTAATGTGGGAGAGAGGAGAGAGAAAAGAAGAGGGATGGAGGGAGTAAAAGGGGGGAAGAAAGAAAGACTGGATAAAATTTCAATGTTCTGTTTTAGGTTGCAACCGTTTCCAGTGCTGGAATATTGAGACTTGATCTTGATGGTGAACTTACCATTCTGGATGAATCACGTTCTTTGACCAAAGGAGTGGAGAAACAAACTGAAACATCTAAGGAACCATCGACAATGAACAACATTCCGGACGAGGACATTAATGAAGAAACCTCTCTCCAGAAGAACGTTCTAACTCCACCGATGCCACCATCAAAAGAAAACAAACCCAAGGCGGATGAGAGAAATGATGAGGTTTCTCCACCACAGAAGAAGATTCTAACTCCACCGATGCCACCATCAAAAGAAAACAAACCCAAAGAGAATGGGGTAGAAGATGAGGAGTTGGCACCACAGAAGCAGATCCTAGCTCCACCGATGCCACCCTCAAAAGAAAACAAACCTAAAGAGGACGAGATCATAATAGAGGAGCCAGCATCACCGAAGATTCTAACTCCACCGATGCCACCATCTAAAGAAAACAAGCTTAGAGAGCATGAGGTCATCATTGAGGAGCAAGTACCGCAGAAGATTCTAACTCCACCGATGCCACCATCTAAAGAAAACAAGCTTAGAGAGCATGAGGTCATCATTGAGGAGCAAGTACCGCAGAAGATTCTAACTCCACCGATGCCACCATCTAAAGAAAACAAGCCCAGAGAGGATGAGGTCATCATTGAGGAGCAAGTACCACAGAAGATACTAACTCCACCGATGTCACCACCTAAAGAAAACAAACTCAAGGAGAATAATGTCAAAAATGAGGATTTGGTACAACAAAAAAGTATTTTAACTCCTCCGACACCTCTTTTAGAAGATGACAATTGCAAGGAAGATAAGATCAGAATTGCAGAGTTTGTACCACAGAAGGCTCTCACCCCACCAATGCTTCCATCCAAAGAGTCCAAACCTTGCATCTTTACCATTGTTGAGGAGTGTAATAATGAGACTGAAACAGATACCACAGAGCTATCTGAAACAAGTCTGTCCACCAAGAGTACCCAACCGCCTGCTCCACCATCGAAACCTATGAAACCCAAACAACAAGAACCAACAGCTGCGAGGAACCAAAGTGAGACACAAGAGAAGGTAGAGGAAGTGGATACTAGTGAAGGCACTACAGTGGACAAGAAATTGAAAACAGATGAAGACATCAGAGAAGATACTGGAGTCTTGATTCTGTCCGGACAGGTCATGAAGCCTCAGGTTGTAATGTGGGACTCGCCCACTAATGTGAACAAGCAGGAAGGGCAAAGCTCAAACATGTCCTTGGAGAACAAAAATCTTACAGAACCTCAGCAACTAGATTTTCCACCAGTTTCAATTCCAGAATCTGTAAATAAGATTTCTAGGCCTCCTGCTCCTCTTAAGAAGAAGCCATTGAAGGTACCTGCCAAAAAGGAGGAAAGATCCCCAACAAGTAACGCAACGGTTCTTTTAAACCTCACGGAACCATCTACTACAAAGCTCTTGAAGCTGCCTACTGAAAAGGTTGAGGTAATTACGGATACTAAAGCTGAACCAGTTGGTGATGTTTCAAGTGAAGAGATTGAAGAGAAGTCTCTAGATAGTGGTCAACATTCAGGAGAGGAGTCTGAATCCTGTGACCTTCTTTCGACATCCTCCACAAAGCTCAAAAGAAGCTCTCAAGGACTCGATCTGGAGACTAGCGAAGATGATCTTGAACCTTCCGATGGTAAAGGCAACATTTTGCTGAAACCATCCCAAGAAACCCCATCTACCTCTTCTGAGGGTACCCTTCTCAATGCACGTCCAACCGCAAGCTGTCAACCCAGCAAGACTTTGTACCACACGATGTCTTTCAATCAGTCCTCCAAGGGTCGATCTGCATCCCTTGGAGATTTGCTTGTGGAGAACGATGATAAGATAGAAAATAAGAGAACACCAATAAAACCACAAGGAAGTGAGGTAAAGGTCTTGCAGAGCAAAGTGTCTTTTGAGATTGAACAGACGGGTGAGTTGCTGAATGCAATCACAACGGGACAGAGTGGTGACCCGGGAGATGCAAGTCCGGAGATGCTGCTCTCAGCCGCTATGGAGAAGCTCAGGAAAGCAGACCAGTTCTTAAGGGAGGCCAAAAGCCTTAAAGATCAAAAGAGAAACAACAGGTTAAGTCTGTAGTTGTGAGTGTTGTTTGAAGGGAACCGTTGGGATGCAATGATCAGCACGGTACAAATCTAACCCGCCTATATTTGAAGGACAATAATTTAAACCTTAGGAGGTAAAATTGCTTCGGGCATTGCTAATGTGGTTATGGAGACTTTCTTTGTGCCAATGTTCCTCTACGTTAAAGCTACCAAACTTGATCCTGAAGGGCTTTTGTCTCTAAGACTCCAAGTCCAAAGGACTCCAAACAATATACCGTAAATTCTACCTGAAACAGTCTGATTAGATACTCCATGTGGTTTACCTCCCTTAATGACCTTTTAGTTTGGGTTTCCTTTATTTATTCAATGGAGACGAATAGTTACTATAGAAGTTGCCTCATTTAAGGATAGCAGGTCCACTAAAGCCGTGTTCACACCGGTAATTCAGAAAGACTGGGGAAGTCCTTTAATAAACTCTAGAAACAATCTACTCACTTGCTTTACCTGAAGATGAACTCCGCCTGACGTCATTCCTGGTTTACAGGTTTCCCTCAAAAGATTACTATAGGAACCTGCTGATTGGTTGCAATGGCCCCAAAGGACAAAGAAGTAACCAAATATGAAATTCATCTACAAATATGATGATATACACACACATGTCATCCCACTCCACTGCGCCATTCGTCCTGAAGTACTTGTCATATTAATTAATACCTTTTGGTTTAATGCATCTTTGTAGAATTTCTGCAGTCTTTGCTTAAATTGTTAATGTTTTGTTCAGGTACGTTTTGAAAAAAGTATTTGTTTCTCTCATTTCAGATTATATAGTAATCCTTGGAATATCCGCGACTGTGGAAAATTTAGGGCCTTTATTTCTTGACGTTTTGAATATGAACCAGAGATACCAATTTGTCCTACATCGCTACAAACTTGCTGCCTTGTCATCTTCAACATTCCACAAATTGGAATCTCCCACTACTTTCTGTAGCTTTAGATCTGCTTTTCATACTGATGACCATCCAGCTACTGCTCTGGTGGTCTGAAGATGTTTTCTTAAATATGGTTCTCTAAGCCTTAAGTCCCACCCTCCTCTGCTTCTGATAGGCTGGATTGCGAGGGTCTTCCAATCATCAGCAGAGTTCATGAAGCAAGAATACTTCGTAGTTCATGTGAATGGTTTCGGCAGCTCTGATATATGAGACGGTGCATCCCATATCGATTTAAAGGCTAAGGACCATTTTTGTTAGAATATGGGAAGATTACACATAACAAGGGATGGGTGGCAACCCTTCCACGTCCCACCCTCCTCTGCTTCTGATAGGCTAGATCGAAAGGGTCTTCCCATCAATAGATCACGGTTCTTGAGGCAAGAAAGCTTCACAGTTCATGTGAATTAGTTCGACTGCTCTGAAATATGGGACAAAAATGTGTCCCTTATCGATTTAAAGGTGAACAGTCTCAAATATGAAAAGATTGCATATTTTAAGGAATGGGTGGCAACCCTAGAATGAACGTCTGCCGAGGTGGAGAATACTGAATAGTGAGATCTCTGTCTTCTTGATACAGATTACATTAATGGCGCTGGAATTCACATCACACTATCTTTAGGTTTAGATGCTAATACTGCGGTCAATCAACACATCCCGCTAAATGAAAAAAAGAACCCTTATGGAGTCCTAATGAACTGCTTCAGGTGTGTAATTAGTTTGGATGAGGGCTGCTCAGGAACACGTTTGGAAGTGCAAACCTACAACTGCTTTCTATTTGTGTCTAATTCAAGCTTTTAAAGGTTACAGTTTGTGCTAAAGTGTGAAAACGGTTAGCCAGTTAGCATGGCTGCTATACGGTTGAGCATACGCATATCTTTTTATGCGTATTTGGATATTTTAGCTTTGTTTAGCATTCTCCTGGATGTACTCAGCGTAGATTACTTACGTCTGGACATGTCCACATAACCCAAGTTGTGATTTGTTAGCTTAAATGCTAACACAGCGTTGAATGGCTTGTAATTTAGCACTTTGCAGTAGCTATCTACAGCCACGAGGACGGCCATAAGCTGTTTTTGCTCGTATCATTGTAGCGAGTGATAATTAGAAGTATTTTTGGGGTCATTTTAATCACTTTTAAAATCGATTTGCTAACGCATGCCAAAATGCAGCTCAAGGTTTTTATTTTAAAATAAACTCCGCCCCTGTTGTCTCAGCCAATCGGAATTTGCCTCATCAGTCACTATGGCTATGTTTTTGGCTGTTTAAATAATTATAATAATAATAATTAATAATAATAAATATGCAGCACTTTAGCGTATTTTCTTTTTTGAATTGCATTAAAATATCTAAGAGTTGTTTACGTTTAGTCCTTGTTAGTTAGGTTTTGAGCATTTTATTTACATTTTTATGGTTGTGGGAATGTTTTATCATTAAAAAGTACTGTTTTATTTTAATGATTACCACCTATGTTTAGAAAAATCACAGTTATGTGTAAACTCATTCAGAGATTTCTATTTTATTTTTTAAATCTATATGTTTACACACATACACAGTAATTCAAAGGAGATTATCAGGCGAAATCGCAGATACAGTGTGGATATCGGCTAATTATAAATATAATTATTAACTTGTTTTTTATTCTAATTGGATTTCTCCATATTGCTTGAATGGAAAGACAAACCGAAACAAACTCGTTTTTTGATCTTTTTTATTATAAGAGAGTAGACGTACACGTGAAAATAATTTTTTTTAAGATAACCTACTAGTTTTTTCAAGGTTGCTTTTTTAAATTCGTCATAAACCAACAATACAGCGTTCAATTCTAGGGCTTGTTAAACAAATTTCAGGTTTTAGGTGACTGTAAATGAACCTTATCTTCTGGAGAACCCTCTGGATCAGCTTTACCAGTGTAAACCAGCTACCATGAGTGGTTTTAAACCCCTTTAAACCTAAAATGAAACCATTCATTATGCTTGTATTTACCTCGAAAGGTTACTGAACAGAGAAAACCAAAAACAAAAAGCATTCAGTTCAAAATGTGAGATAATCAATCATTTATTTCTTTGCTAAATATTTTTTTCACTTCATTAAAATGCATAAACATGTATCTTTTTTAAAAGATTTTTTTTAATAAATTTTTATTTAATTTTTTTTTACATTTTCTCAGGAGGCCAAACTGGAGCGGAACTTTCATCTCACAAATGCAATAATTGTCAACATTTATTCAGAAAGTCTTCTAAAGAGGTTTGATGCCCCTAAACACCATTCACCCTCACATTTCTACACATTTAACAAAATAAATAATGTTTATAGAAACCTCTCAAAGCCCGGCGAGATCATGCCTCGTGCAAACGTGGATCTAGAACGATTTGTAGAACAGCTTGCATTTCTCAAACGCTTCATTAAATACAATAATTAAAGCTTGAACCCTAGACTCGCTCTCAGCCACAGCCTGAGCTGTTCATGTTAGATTTGTGGATAAAGAAGTTTGTAGGTTGATCCCATATCAACGATAAAGTCTCCTTTTTGAAAAAACAAACATATAAGTTGTGTTCAAGTACGTGCTTCGACTGCACGGTATTAAATGGAAACGGATGCGTTCTAAATATTGACCTTAAATGGCTGCAGAGGAGTTCAAATGTGGAGTTTCACTTTCATGCATTTGTGAAGCTACAGCTCACAACTTAATCACACGTTTCTTTTGCACTCGGACCGCTGCGCAGTGCTTGCAGCTGCAGGCGCCTCCTTTATCACACTGCTGCGGTTCTTTTTTCACATGTAGTCTATTAATAATCCACACAAACCAACTTCCTGCTACCTCCAAAGTCAGCAGCCACCTTCGGTTTCTTTACACGCTCTGGTCAGAACAGAGCATGGTGAAACCCAGAATAATCGCTCAGTGCTGGCTGTCAGTGTGGAGAAACTCCAGAACTTAACACTCCAGTGCGTTTTAAGTTTCCTTAAGTAAACACAACCTATTTTTTTAAGGTGGCGTTTCATAAAACTCGACTTTTCTTCCATGTTTTATGTTGTTTCCTCATCAAAAACAAACCTGGAGTCATATTCTGATTGGTTCGCTCATGTTTTTTGTAGTCCTGTTTTCATTTTCCGGGAGCTCAAATCGAACCGATGGTTGTAGCCACGCCCACTAGCCAATCAGATGAAGCGCTGATGCAGCTCATCTCAGTGAAGATCGAGTGCACTGACTGACCCGGAAGTGAAGCGTAGCAGAACCGCGTCGATTAAACAATCGAAAAGCTTTTTGGATATTCTGTGTTCGTTTGGGCACAAAAAAACAAAAATGTTTTCATCAGAACTGGATGGGTTTTCTGTGTGCCTACAAGAAAAACCCAGCAGGGGGCGTGGCGGGAGCGTGGCGGTGGGTGGACAGGAGGTACCCGACTCGTTTTGTCAAAGACATTGTTTATGATAAATAATAGATACTGTTCTTAGAATGTTTTTAATGCTGTAAGGATTGTCTAGAGGAGTCGATGTTTATCAGAAATGATTTAAAGTTGTGTGAAATGGAACCTTTATGAACAGAAATCATTTCAAAGCGGTTAGTTTCTTTTAATTTTGATTGGAATTCACACTGAGGCTTTGTAAAATCTTGCTCTACTGAAATCGAAGTAGTTATTTATGAACCTGGGTGATTATTAAGTTTGTTTATTTGTTTACAAGACAACCACTAAGTCTATATAAGTAACATTTTTAAAGTCTATTACTTTTGTTAAAGTTGCTACAAAATTTAGATCAGGGGTCTCAAACTCAACTCCTGCTGGTTCTTGTTCCAAGAGAAACGTCGGTAGCTTCAAACAAGCCTCGGGGGCTTCATTAGTGGAGTCAGGTGTGTTCAGTTTGGGTTTACTGCAGAGCCTCCAGGAATTGAGTTTGAGTTTCCTGCTTTAGATCCACTTCAAGAATCTGGATTGAGCGCTGGATGTTGTTTTTCTACACTTCCTGTGAGTTGTGCAGTAGTCTCCAGCAGAGGGCGCTAAGCACCCACAGGTCAAAGGTAGCGCTTTCCCTGCAGATACTGTACAGGAAGTGATTTGTAAATTTAGTTAAAAATGTTTATTTCAGACTTATTTTTTTAACCCTGGAAATGTTTATAAAAAGCAAGTAAAGAGGTCATTGTTCAGTGTTTTTCCACTGATCGCATAAGAAATGTCAGAGCTATTTATAAACATCAAGTATATATATATCTTGCAAAATATTTTCATTGAAATAGAATCGTCTCTCCTCTATCTATAAGTTTAAAAAGTCTTTACTTTATAAATAAAATGTTTCACACGACAAGAGAAAATCAACAAAAAGGCTTTAGCAAATGTCATATATATATATATATATATATATATATATATATATATATATATATATATATATATAATTTTTTTTTTAGTCTGATTTTCATTAAAAACTAAAAGATTTAGTTAAAACGAGGAAATTTTTTTCAGTGATTGCACAAGAAATTTCGGAGCTGTTTATAAACTAAGAAAACATGTTGCTTTTCTCTTCATTTAAAGAAGTTAGTTGAGATGGAACATCGCTGGCTTTCAGTGTTTAGATAATTTTCTGCAATATTTTATAGTCAAAAAACCCCAACGAGGATCAAAACTTTGGTGATTCAGCAAACGTGAGTTTTCTCTCTCTAAACATGTTTTTTTTTTTTGCAAAGTTGATGAGGTTTATGAATTAAACATGATACTTGTTTCCTGTTTTTGCAGTTTTTCTCGCCTTTTCTAAATGAAAAAGTGATTTGTTTTTTTGGGGGGGGTGCTTTTCATATCTAACACAGTTTTATTGAGATTGTACTGCGCCCTTATTCCATTTCTACAGAACGTAGAGGATTTTCTTCCTCTTTAAGGTGTTTCATGGTACCAGTTTGTGAGATATGATCTTGCTTGTACATAGTGCTGCTTTATATGACATTAAAAAGTGACTTTAAGCAGCAACGGCTTACAGGAGGCTAGCGCATTGCAACTCAGAGAATACAGAGGGCCAAAACACGTATTAATCTAGTGAAATTCTATCAAACGTCAAGCAACAACAAAACTGTTTGTCAGTAGATATGATTAATCTATAAATAAAGCCTCAAAATCTTGTATGTTTCCTTTAGAAATGGCTTGCAGGTGTGGGTTTGCTCGCCCTGAGGCGACCGGTCAGCTCGCCCTGAGGCGACCGGTCAGCCGTTGCTGCTTAAAAAGAGATTTATTTGACTTGTCTGTTGCACAACACATTTATTATGAATGAACTTTTACGAAACTATAACTTGGATATATTTTGTAAATAACAATGCTTAAGTTATTATAGTTCTGATATAAATGATATTAATGTTTTCTTATGCGAAGCTTAAGAAGAAACGTTTGCTGTCTTGTGTTTAAAGATGATTTTAATACGTGGTGCAGATTTCGTTGACTAACCGGATCAATGCTTTTTAATCCGAGAAATGAGCACGAATGGAAACTAACTGCTTTGCTAAGCATGCCGCAATAAAGACGTCGTTTTTGAAAGTCCCATTTGTTTGCGTGCATCTGTCTCTATTAAACAGAGGTGAGCAGTGATGGGTAGGGTTTTACTATCTGAGGTTTTTAGGGGGGATTGTAATCGTTTGACTTCCTTCAGTTTGTGAATGTCCAATTATTCTATATTTTGGTGACACTTTGGTTTTCGGTTGGAGTTTTGTTTTATCTTTTAGCAAAAATTGTGAGAAAACGACAACATAAGCGGACTACAAAAAGCCCTTGAAGTCCGCACAGCTGGTCCTGAGCTGACTGTGCAGAGACCAGTTGAGGGACAGGTGTGTAAATGTTAGAAAGAGGCACATAAATAATTCACACCTCAATTTCATTTTAAACTGACTGCTGTAGTAGGTTGTAAGAACTTTATTGTATGTAAAAAAAAATAAATAAAAAAAGACTAGCATTGTAAAAACTACAGAGGTTAAAAAAAATACATACTGTAGATGTTGAAAAAAGGCATGTCTTATGTTTGTCATAAAAACAAGAATATCATAAAAAGCAACATAGAATGTCTTTATTATGTTGAAAAGACATTATCGTGTAAAAATGACTTATGTCGTAAAAAGTACACAGTAAAATCCTGAGAGTACAATTAACTCTATCTAAATAGAGTGAAACAATAACACTGAAACTGAGTTAAATCATCAATCAGGTTATCATCTAAATCACTGATTATTCATCGAAAACTTGTACGTAGCGATAAACGTTTGTGTTTCACTATAAAAAAAAACTTCACAACTATTTTCCTCATCACATTTTAACAAAAAAAATAAGAGTTTAACTTTGTGTCATGAGTTTAACGTTTTCTGGTTCAGGTTAAAAAGCTCAGTGTTAATTTAACTCTATTTAGAGTCGGACCAAATAGACTCATAGCAGTGTCAATTCAACACTCTAGATTTTACTGTGTGCGATGTAAAAAGACAAATTTGGTAAAAATGACTTATTCTGTCAAAAAAAAAAACATAATATATCATAAAAACAGCAACATTGTAATGTCTCAAAAACAATATAGTATGACACATTTATGTCTTAACACATTAAAAGTCGTTTATACGCCGAGCTGTTTTTAAAACTTGCCATTTTATGGCATAGCAAATTGTTTATACGACATATGTTATTTTTAAATATACTATGCTGTTTGTATGACACAATAAAAAATTTGTTTTATAGCATTTAACGACATATGATTGTACTTCATAGTAAGTCATTTTTATGAAATAATAAGTGTTTTACAACATACAATCCCAATTATTTTGCATAAGTCATTTGTAGCTCATGTCGCAAAAACGATGGTGATATAAACAACATGTTTTAACAACGCACAATGATGTTTTACGACATAATGCGTCATTTTTATGACATACTATGTAGTTCTTTTTACAACATGATCGTTTTGTTTCTACGATACTGATTTTTGATAGAATAGGTCTTTTTACGACATAAGTTATTTTATGACATATTTTGACAGTTGAATGTAGGAGTAAGTTGTTTTTATGACAAACAAGTAGAAGAAATGGTCAGCAACGAGTCACAGTGTTTTACAATCTCACATTCCGTAACAGTTTAACAAAGATTGGCGTTAAATGCTATTGGGATTAAATGTTATTGGCGATGAACATTATTTTAGATCTATGAAATGGTCTTCAGCACATTTCATTAGTGTTTATTTTTAATCTCGTCAAATGTAAAGAACATACACGGAGTCACATTGCAATTTTGCAATACGCATTTATGTGTGAAAGATGAGTATAAATTAAAGGAAAAATAGGGATTTATTCATCATTAACGTAACTGGATCATTTGGTTTATCACACAAAATATAATTAACAAAAAGTTTTTTTTTTGTTGTTTTTTTTTTTGCCTTTTCCAGGTCTGGAGGACAATTACCAGCTCCGTTTGTTCAAACACTGCAGTTAATAGAAAGGCAAACAGGATTTATTTCCTATTATGTCTTAGTAAAGATGAAACTGAAAGAAAATATTTGGCTGTGCAAGGAGTTGATCGTTTGTGCTCTTAAAAGCATGTTTAATACAGGACAGCTTTATTCGATAGAAGATATATTATAACTGAAGATAATTAAGCAAGCTCATAATCTTATCCGAATAGAAATTCTCATTCTATCGACTATTGTTGTTCTTCATTTTTGTAAAACAGGCTTTGCTTTCATTTTTAGACTCCATACCATTAATGTAATTAATTGGAAAAATATTTACCAATAAGTATGCACTGAAATAATAATAACAATAATAATAATAATAATGCTTTCAATTTATATAACGCTTTTCCAATGCTTAAAGACGCTTTACAATGTTTAATCATCTATGTAAAATATATTAACATCAAAAAGCTTAAACATGTTTATTTAATTTAAAAACAACATCAATCCTACAACAATGAAAGTCAACGAAAAAGACGGAAGCTGACGTCATTTAATATAAATAAATAACCAGTTAAGGATATGTTGAATACAAATGTATTATTTAAAACACACACAAAAGAACAGAAATTGTTGTTAAAATATAAAATTTTATTCGTTGACCAGTTGTCGTACTTTTTCTTTTCACTAACAAGTTTGACCATTAAAATTCATTATTCAGAAGAAGCGTATCCTCATTGGAGACGCAGACATCCTAACCTCATGAATATTTTAAGAAAGCGTGCGCTATAGGAAGAACGCAGTGGAACGTCAGCCTCCCGTCATTAATATTCATGAGGCAAAACGACCGTTGCTGCTTCGGCGGGATTCGTCATTTCCCCAAAGCGGCAGGCTTGAGCTGCGCCGAGACGAAACCAACAGATGAAAGATTAAAATGTAGAAATTTGATAAAAACGCGAGGCTACGACACTAAAAACACCGCCGAACGACGATGGATGCCGGGCTGGTGTCCGAGGACGATATCCGTGAGTAGAAACAAAGAGTGAGTTTCTGAGGTGCTCGAATAGAAACTAGAACAAGTGAGAGAAATATGTTCATACAACTGTTAGATTAAATATCTATATAATCATGGAATCGAAACGTTTTATTGTTGTTGCTCCATATTGACAAGAGTGTGATAAGTTAATATTATGAGACATATATCTCTGGTAGGCTATATATTTAACGGGCTAAAAAAAAGAATAATAATGACGTCACCGGATGCCATTCATTGATGTAACATAAATAAAAATGTTAAAATCACCAAATATATTCTCTTTATTTAAAATTCTTCCAGATTTTATATAAATATATATATTTATATATAAAATATATAAAATAGAATTATTTTAACAATTGACATCCCAAGATGTACTTAAAACTCCAAAAAGGCGCAAAAACTCACCTTTTTTTCACAATTTTACAATATTACACTTATATGTATTTAGTGAAAATTGTTATTTTTTCCCCATAATCAGATTTTATGCTTTTGTCTGCAGTGCTGCGCTCAGAGAAAGAGTTTCACGACGCAGCTAAGAGGAACGACGTCGAGAGAATGCAGGAGCTGCTCAGAAGAGGAGTCGACGCCAAAGTCAAAAATAAAGTGAGGTTATAACGCATAGTTTGCTACCTTTAAAAATGAGTGAACACAAATCAGTTGGTTGCGAATGTTTCTCTGGACGAGAGACTTCACCTGAATTCATCAGAGAGTGAAAGTGAGTAGCTGGCCAGATATGGAGTGAGCCATACCCAGTTCACCTATGTCTGTGTACACACACACCCAGCAGTGAACAAACACACCGTGAGCACTCACCCGGAGCAGTGGCAGCATGGCTGCGGGGCCCGGGGAGCAGTCGGGGAACTGGTGCTCGCTCGAGGGCTCCACAGCTGTGGTTGCTGAAGATGGAGAGCAAGTGTTTCATCACTCACTCCACCTTCAACTCGGTGGATCTGGGGATCGAACCTGCAACCTTCTGATCACAAGTTCATCTCCTCATTCAGGAGAGAGAGAGAGACAAAACAGGAGGGAGAGAATGACTGAGAAAGGTGGGCGAGAGAGAGAGAGAAAGCAGAAGGGAGGTATGTGAAAGAAAGAGAGAGAGAGAGAAAAAGCAGAAGGGAGGTATGTGAAAGAGAGAGTGAGAGAGAGAGAGGAGAAAGCAGAAGGGGAGGTATGTGAAAGAGAGAGTGAGAGAGAGAGAGAGAAAGCAGAAGGGAGGTATGTGAAAGAAAGAGAGAGAGGAGAGAGAAAGCAGAAGGGAGGTATGTGAAAGAGAAGAGAGAGAGAGAGAAAGCAGAAGGGAGGTATGTGAAAGAGAGAGAGAGAGAGAGAGAGAGAAAGCAGAAGGGAGGTATGTGAAAGAGAGAGAGAGAGAGAAAGCAGAAGGGAGGTATGTGAAAGAAAGAGAGAGAGAGAGAAAGCAGAAGGGAGGTATGTGAAAGAAAGAGAGAGAGAGAGAAAAAGCAGAAGGGAGGTATGTGAAAGAGAGAGTGAGAGAGAGAGAGAGAAAGCAGAAGGGAGGTATGTGAAAGAAGAGAGCGGAGGAGAGAGAGAGAAAGAAGAAGCGGCTAGGTATAAAGCCTAGTTAGTTATTTGAAAGAAAGTGATAGAGATAGAGAAAAAGCATAATGGATTTAATGGAAAGAGAGAGTGAGAGCGAGAAGATAGAAATCAGAAGGGAGTATTTTTAAAAGATAGAGTGAATAGAGCGATAAAGCAGAAGGGAGTGGTGAAAGAGAGAGAGAGAGACATAATAAACCAAAAAGCGTAAGGATGTATTTAAAGATATAGTAGAGATAGAGATATGATCGAAGCAGAATTGTGAGTATGTGAAATAGAGAGTTATGAGAAGATTATATAAATCATAATGGATTTATTTTGAAATAGTATAGAGAGAGTGAGAGAGAGAGAGAATCACTAAGTGAGGTATTGAAAGAAGATGAGAGAGAGATAGAGAGGAAGAAAGCATAAGGGAGGTATTTGAACAGAAAGAGATGATATAGAAAGCAGAAGGGTATTTATAAATATAGGATTAAGAAGCAGAAGAGATAGTGAGAGAGATAAAATCCAATTATAGAAAAAGGTGTGTGAAATAAATAAAAGAGAGAGAGGGGCGGGAGAGAGAAAGGTGGGTGAAAAAAGAAAGAGAGAAACGAGATCTGACAACATTTTTTAGGGTGTGAACTCAGGGGTGAACTTCATGTGTGCTGCTGTTGTAGTTAAATAGCACAATGCTGTTGTGGTGCTGTGTTCGAGCCGTAATTAGCGACACCGGGCTAACACGGCTTCTCTAAATCTCTGTGGAGGAACTGAACGCAGAGGAGGTTTGCAGCAGGATGTGGATGATTATGTTTTTCATGGAGTCGTGTAGTTCAGGCGTGTCAGTTATGTAGCTCGGTTCAGGACGTCATCTCTGGGCTCAGAAGATGGAGGAGACGCAGGAACCCCACATTCTCTACCTCCGAGAGCGGCTGCTCACTGTTATCTTCACAGCGTGTGGATCGTCTCTGGACATTTTCTCTCGTCTTGCAAGAGTTTGCTGCAGCGTGGGTTGTGTTGGTGTAGAAGCATGGCTAAACTCTTTGTACTTATTGTCGAGTTTGGATTTTAGGTGCTTGATTAAATGACTCGTGTTACTGCGCTACCTTCTGAGCCTCCTCTGGACAGTTTCGCTGAGCACAGCTTGCAGTCCACCTTTGTTTTGTCGTCTTCGTTCACTTTGAAATATTTCCACACGCTGACACGTCTCGCCTCGTCGTCTCCCCGCTCTGAGCTGCAGCCGGGGCGTGTGTGGGGGGGGGCACTCTGCAGCTGTGATTATGTTTGAGCGGTGTGTAAGGGGTTAGACACTTCTCAGACGGTGGTATCGGTCTCCGGTATCGGGGGTCTTTTAACGAGTACGTGAACTTTAGAGAATGTGGAATGGAGGCCGATACCGGTATCGGTGCGTCCCTACAAATAACATAACAGGCTTTTCACTGGTCCGTTAAGATTAGACAATTTTATTGGCTTACAGTACTCTGTAACGGAGTAGGATTTTTAGAAAG
>UELW01000333.1:283711-383388 GCA_900490495.1 Danionella dracula | reverse complement strand
AGGGCGCTCATTACGAGTGTATAAGAGTGCTGCTAGAGGCTGGCTGTGATGTCAACGCTCTTACGCATGTGAGTAGTGTCTCAGTCTTCGTCATCACAATCAGCGCCCAGCAGTCGAACAGAGAAACGCCACACACATCACACTCAGAACACTTCTACTTTGAGCGACCCGAGTTAGACTTTGTGTTACAAATTGCATAGTGTCTCTCCTCTAATGTAAGTCGCTTTGGATAAAAGCGTCTGCAAAATATGTAAATGTAAATATATGACCCTACTCCCGACAGAAATGTCACAAAGTTGCCGAATTTAATTTCAGACATTCCTTTCATCAACGCGGATCTGTAATAATAATGACCCCCTTTCACCTTCAGAACTGCCTTAATTCTACGTGGCATCGATTCAACAAAGTGCTGAAAGCATTCTTTAGAAATGTTGGCCCATGTTGATAGCATCTAGCAGATTTGTGGGATGCACATCCAGGGCACGAAGCTCCCGTTCCACCACATCCCAAAGATGCTCTGTTGGGTTGATATCTGGTGACTGTGGGGGCCATTTTAGTACAGTGAACTCATCATCTTCAAAAAACAATTTGAAATGATTTGAGCTTTGTGACATTATCCTGCTGGAAGTAGCCATCAGAGGATGGGTACATGGTGGTCAGAAAGGGATGGACGAGGTCAGAAACAGTGCTCAGGTAGGCCACGGCGTTCAAACGATGCCCAATTGGCACTAAAGGGCCTAAAGTGTGCCAAGAAAACATCCCACACACCATTACACCACCACTGTGGTAACAAGGCATGATGGATCCATGTTCTCATTCTGTTTACACCGAATTCTGATTCATTTTAATGTCTCAACAGAAGTCAAGACTCACCAGACCCGACAACATTTCTCCAGTAACCTTTTTTTCCTATCAGTAGTGGAGATGAGTGGTACCCGGTGGGGTCTTCTGCTGTTGTAGCCCATCCGCCACAAGTGCTTTGCTGCACGCCTCGGTTGTAACGAGGGGTTATTTCAGTCAAAGTTGCCCATTCTCCTCTGACCGCTAGCATCAAGGCGGCATGTTCTCCCACAGTACTGCCGCATACAGGATGTTTTTCCCTTTTCACACCATTCTTTGTAAACCCTAGAAATGGTGTGAAAATCCCAGTAACTGAGAAGATTGTGAAATACTCAGAGCGGTCCGTCTGGCACCAACAACCATGCCACGCTCAAAATTGCTTAAATCACCTTTCTTTCCCGTTCTGAAGTTCAGTTTGGAGTTCAGGAGATTGTCTTGACCAGGACCACACCCCTAAATGCATTGAAGCAACTGCCATGTGATTGGTTGATTAGATAATTGCATTAATGACAAATTACACAGGTGTTCCTAATAATCCTTTTGGTACATACATACACAATACAGTGTGTTGCTGATGTTTTCCTCCTATCGCAGAGGAAGAGGAGCGCTCTTCATCTGGCGGCCCAGCACTGCACGGGCCGTGAGGTCAGACTTCTGATCGAAGCTGGAGTCAATCTGGATTCAGCCGACATGGTGAGTATGAGATCTTCTGTTCATGGAGCAGCAGGAACGTGGAAAGGGTTGTTAACACCCGTTGATGGTTTCTGTCAAGTTGTCCTGGTTTTGAAAATCCCCAACTTGAAATGACTTTCAGAACTTGTTGAACTAACCGGTCTTCACTCAAGCAGACTTCAGATTTCTTTTTCTTTTCTTCTTTCTTTCAAGATTTTATTGAGTTTCAAGTTTAAAAAGCGAGTAGTAGAAGTATGGAGTCATTAAGCAGTTAAATAACCTTAAGAAACAAAATAAGCATTTTACTTACAGTAGAACAACATAAATTTCTTAAGTATGTATTGGAAATGAAAAACTCTCTCTCTCGTAGAAATCACTTCGGAGGCAGGGTACAGAAACAGCAGCATGACACCAACTTTATTTTGCGCTTCTCATTTAAAGAAACACTGAAATCTTACTCTACTAAAGCTGAAAGATATACACGTGTGTAGCGAAGGAAGAAAGCAGGAAAGAGAGAGCGAAAGTCTCCGTGCGCGCTAGTTTATGCCCTCCCAAAGGACGTGCCCATCACTGCCCAGAAACCCCGCCTACTCCACCCGCCCCCTCCCTCACAGGCAGACGAAGACTTTAACACACATTCAGTATGATTCATGAAATACTCACTTCTCATTATTACTAATACCCGATATAATAATTAAAAATTTCTATCACAAGTTTGATATAAGGCAAGGCAAGTTTATTTTTATAGCACGTTTCGTGCACAGGGTGATTCAAAGTGCTTTACATTGGAAATAAAGAAAAAGAGAAAGTACATTTAATAAAATCAAGCATTAAAAAGTCATATCAAATCAAACTGATTAAAAAAACTGAAATTTAAAACATTGTTTAAAACGAAGATTAAGATTTGAAGTGTAAAAAATAGTTGTTGGACGTTGGTGCTCAGTCGACAAAAGCGCAACTAAACAGGAGAGTCTTTAGCCTGGATTTAAACGTGACTAAAGTGTTGGCACCCTTAATCTCATCTGCAGCTGGTTCCTCTTTGAGCCGCAGAAGAACTAAAGGAGGATTTTCTCTGTTTGGAATTTACACGGGGTAGATCTAATTTATTTGATCTCAGGATCTCAGCTCTCGGTTTGGTGTGTATTCTCTGATCTTCTCTGTTAGGTGTTTAGGTGCTAAGTTATGTTTGGACTTATATACGAGCAGCAGAACTTTAACATCTATTCTGAAGGAGACCGCAGCCAGTGTAGAGACTTAAGAACTGGAGAAATGTGTTCTGACTTTCTAGTTCTGGTTAGAATCGGAGCCGCTGCATTCTGAACGATCTGGAGCTGTTTAATGGTCTTTTTGGGAAGAGCGCTGAGAAGAGCGTGAAAAATATACTTTAATCAACTAATAAAATAAAAATCAATGAGAACGGCAAATAACGATCAACTCTGTCATTGAAATATTGAAACTCATGAACACAATCGCAAACAGCAATTTATTACTTTTTCCAAACATGAATTAAGCTCATACCTTGATATAAATGAAGCATCATGGAGGGAGAAAGAGGAGGAGAGAGGAAAGAAGAGAAGAAAGAAAAGAAACGAGCAGCGCACGTCCACTCGCTAACAGAGAGAGGGAGAGAGAGCGGAAAGCCCCTAAACCCTTGAGGTTCCCTTCAGCATAAATCCCACCTTTCTACGTCACTTCCTGTTCCATCCCAAGTAAACATACAAATTCAATCTTATTTGAGAATCACTTACAATGATTACATATTCTATTAAAACTCTTACCGGCTGTCTTTTCAAAGTTTCTGACATCAGTTTTCGGTCGCTGACTTCTTATTTCAGTCTGCGGTGAAGTGAAGCTGTGGGTTGTTTTTGAGCCGCACTCTGGCAATGGCTGCAAGATCACTTAACTTAGACACCAAAAACACAAGAGATTCTATGAAAACCGGTGTTAACTAGACAGTTTCTTTCCAGCAGCAGGTCTCAGCTCTGCATCTGGCAGTGCTCAGCAGCTCCACAGAGACAGTGAAGGAGCTCGTCGATGCAGGATGCGATCTGGATGCCGTGGACAATGTGAGAGATGCTTCTCCAGATCATGTTATCTGATGGAACCTCCTGAAAATGTGTGATCACTTCTATCACGTTGTTACTACTAATCAGAGATTTAAAAAGATAAAGTGTGGTTAAAGAGAGAAATGATATTGGCATCACCGGGAGATGTGAGGGATAAAAGAGGTTGTGTTTTATGTGATAGCGTTAACCTAGGAAAAAATTATAGGCTTTTAGAATTCTGCTCACTGCCGGCATTTTAAAATGGGTTGATCGTTTTGT
This sequence comes from Danionella dracula, assembly GCA_900490495.1. NCBI lineage: Eukaryota > Metazoa > Chordata > Actinopteri > Cypriniformes > Danionidae > Danionella > Danionella dracula. The sequence continues at coordinate 379,552 of UELW01000333.1, read as the reverse complement.
CAACATCTGGCAACCCCCTCATGTTTCAGACCTATCATTACGATTATTTGAGCATTTTGTCCACAACTGGCTACTCTACCCTTGTTTCGTGTTTATCTTCAAGATTTTTTCACAAATTTTTCAACATCTGGCAACTCTAGTCTTAATTTTTGTTAAATTTTGGCAACATCTGACAACCCTATCCTTGTTTCAGACATAGATTTAAAAAAAAAACTTGACCATTTTGTCAACATCTGGCAACCCACTCATGTTTCAGACCGGTCATTAAGATTATTTGACCATTTTGTCAAAAATTGGCTACCCTACCCTTGTTTCAGACCTGTCTCTAAGATTTTTTTCACAAATTTTTTAACATCTTAGCAACTCTAGCCTTGTTTTTTTTTTTTTTTTTTTACCAACATCTGGCAACCTTAGCCTTGTTCAGGCCTATCTTAAGGATTTATTTTGTCCAATTTCTCTACACCTGGCAACACGTCTAGCTTTTAGTTTGAAAAACCTCAATGGAATAATGAAGAAAAAAAATGTTTGCAGTGGAAAAAATCGGACAAGTAAATGACAAAATTCATGAAAGATGAAATAAAGTGTTTTGCAATTGTTAATCTTTAGCCAGGAATTGTAATTTGGGTGCGTCCCAAACAAATACTGTTGTTTTAGTTTTTTAAATAATATTAACCCTCCCACACTTCCTGATGCCCTCTTGTGTTTGTACACTTTATTAGATTAAAAGAGCGGGGACAAGGATGTGAAAACAGCTCCAAAAGAGCTCCTAAATATTTCTTCAGGCTGAGTTTAGGTCTCTATAACAGTAGTTCCCTTCTGTGTCCTTTCACTTCATCAAGTTGTTCATCACGAAACGTTTCTTACAGCGGCTTCAGACTGCGTTACACATAGCAGCAGAACACGGACGGCTGAACATCGCTGAGATGATCCTGATATCTGGAGTCAACCTCAAACTGCTCGATAAGGTGACGTTAACCTTCAGAGATCAGGTGACAAAATATGCTCAGATAGGCTTTTATTGTATTTCTTTATTTTAAATGAACTTGTACTTGTGTTTTTTACTCAGTATTTGATTGATTTATGTGAAGGTCTATCAAAGGAACTCACAAGTGTTTCCTTGATGGTTCCAGCAGGGGAAAACCTCGCTGGAAGTCGCTGCTCGAGGAAATAACGTGAATGTTGTCGACATGATCATCAAAGCTGACCGCTTTTACAAGTGGGAAAAGGTTTGCTTTAGTTAATGCTTCTTTTATGAACTGATCGAGGTATAATTCTGTTTCTTCTTCCTTACCCTGCATTTCATTTTGTGTGTTCATGCAAAAAAGAACAAAACATTAACCTTGTTTATAGAATTAAATTTTTGTTAGATTCATTGTGCAGATGACGCAATTTTAAAGATGTATCTGAGACAAAGGCAGGGTTGCCAGATGTTGGATAAAGGCTCATTTAATCTTAAACATAGGTTGGAGAAAAAAGGGTAGGGTTGCCTGACGTTGGAAAAACGGTAGAAATAAATCTTGAATATATATATATATAAAAAAAAGAATAGGGTTGCCATATGTTGACGAAATAATCAAACAATCTTAAAGATAGATCAGAGACAAGGGTAGGGTTGCCAGATGTTGGCAAAAGGGGCAAAAAAATATTAATTATATATCAGAAAGAAAGGTAGGGCTCCCAGATGTTGGCAAAATATCTTAAATATATTTTGGAAATCAGGTTAGAGTTGACTTAAAGGTTGAAAAACGTCTTAAAGATAGATCAGAGACAAGGGTAGGGTTGCCAGATGTTGACAAAGTGGTCAAACCAATTTTTTAAATTGGCATAAAAGATGGCAACATACATTGCGGTGGTGTTGAAGGTCTCGAACATGATCTGAGTCATATTTTCCCTGTTGGCTTTAGGGTCCAGGCTTGCATTATTTAATGCTTCTTTTATGAAGCAACTTATTTCAATATTGTGGGTGCAACACAGAACAAAGCATTAACAATTGCTAAGTTTACAGAATTAAATGTTAGTTAGATTCTTTGTGAAGGTGATACTCTATATGGTGATACTATGATATTTGGAAGATGTTTTCCTACAGCTAGCATGTGATCCTCCCCCCCCCCCATTACATAGGTTTATATTTCAATCCTATGCTAAGTGAGAGAAATAGAGTTGTGTGTTTAAGTACTTCCATTGGATTAGTTCCTGAATACTTAATTTCTTCCTGCTAATTAGGAAAACGTGTCGAGCAGCTCAGATTCATCGATGGGTCCGAGTCCCTCTTTCAAGCAGGACCATCATCAGGAGACTCAACACATGCGGTCTGTGCTGTGGAAACTGGCCTCGAAGTGTCTGAAACCAGGCGAGTGGAGGAGCCTGGCTCGACACTGGAGCTTCTCCGAGGCACACATTCGAGCCATCGAGCAGCAGTGGACAGGTACCAACCTCCTGTTTGCTTTCAGGAAGTTGGAGAAAGGTGGGTAGGAATAGATGTGTGCTTGAAACGGAGCCTGGATGAAAATACACGCGTCCGTACTGAAAGGTGCAACTGGAATTGGTGCGTTCTTATAAACGTGCTTTAGCAAAACATGCTTAGACTTCATGTTTCAGCGAATCAAAATCCTTCATTAAATGTTTCTGTCAGCATTCTTCCTTTAACCTGTGACAAACTTTGAGGAGAACTGATTTGGAACTCCTTTTGTGGAGAAATGCTGCACACTAGAGCCCATAAAATAGTCGCGCACATTTGATACATAGACTGATGCTAAGATTTAATGAGCAACTTTACATTTAAGCATGCAATAGATTTGTCAAAAAAAATGCCATCCATATTTGACGATTTTCTGAATCTCAGGCAACTTGAAAGTAATTTCCCCAATATCTTTATTTTCACCAAGATCTGGAAACCCTGTCATTAATATTGTTTTATCAAACACCTAGCGACTAACAATGTCTAGTGTTTTATGGGGAATCTTTTACCATTTTCTCTCAATCACTGGGAATAGAAAATAGAATGCGCTCTGGCAACTCTATCCCTGTTTCGGAACTAACTTTAAGATTTGTTTGACCAGTTTGCCAATATCTGGCAACCTTACTCCTGTTTCAAACTTATCTTTAAGATTTTTTCAAGCATTTTGCCCACATCTGGCAACCCCATTCTTGTCTCAATCTTATCTTTGAAAAAGTATTTTTTGCTTTCCCTTGTTTCAAGCCTATATTTAAGATTAGTTGATCATATTGTTAACATCTGGCAACCACACCCTTGTCTGACACAAATCTTAGAGGAAAAATAAATGTTCAACATCTGGCAACCCTACCCCTGTTTCAGACCTGTTTTTAAGATGTTTTGACCTTTTTCTAAACCTCTGAAAACCCTTTCTTTTTCTCAGAGGTATATGTAATATTTTGTCAGTTTTATCAACATCTGGCCAATCTTTATCTTGTTGATTTATCTTTGAGAAGTTTTGACCATTTTCTTGATCTTTGAGATCTTCCTTCTCCTGAATTTACCCATCAGACATCTTGACCATTGTATTTACATCTGGCAACCCCATCTTTAATCAGAGAACTCTCTGCTAATCACCTGGAAAATGACAAGCTATGAAGATGAGCTTAAAAAAAAAGTATTTTTTCACCAGCCGGGGTCAGTGAATGAGAAAGTTCTGGTGACAGACGTTCTACCTTTGTGAGAGATAACCACACTGTTCCTCGTCTGAACTCTCACAGGCGCAAAGAGCTACAAGGAGCACGGGCACAGGATGCTGCTCATCTGGCTGCACGGAGCGATCGCTGCTGGAGAAAACCCCATCAAGAGCTTGTACGAGGCTCTGAAGGCAATCTCAAGAGGAGATCTAGCAGGTGAACTCCAGCAGGGTTCTGATGAACAGATTCCATGCGTTTCTCTTCAGTTAGAAAGCTAAACGGTACAGAAGCAGATGAAGGGAAATCCGGTTACAGTAAACAGCGTTTTTAACCAATTAAACTCAAAAGAGAATAAGCATATAATATTTTCTTTGGTGTAACTGACAGAAAAGTGGTTATATAGTGGTGATATAATCATATTATATTATTGCAATTTATTTTTTAATGTAATGATTTTTTATGATTGTGACATTTTTAAATGACTGTGAATTTTTATATGATCGTTATATATTATTTGTATATGATTGTAATATTTAATATGATCAAAGTATTTTCAACGTTTAAACCCACTAGTTTTTGTTATGGCTATACACTTTAAATGTTATAAATGTATATTTTCAGGGGGTTTTCACTAGGAGCTCAAATATTCATCGTTGTGTTTCAGAGAAGCTTGATAAAAAGGGAGGACCAGTTTGTCAAAAGTCAAACTTTGCTTTAAATTTATTTTGTTTTCTTCTTTCCATTACTTGACGAGCAAGCATAAATAAACAAATCATAACAGTTAAAGGGGGAAAACTTAAAGAATACACCTGTATAAACTATGAAAAAATTCAACCATCAAAATCCAATTCTGTGTAAACCTGAAATTTAAATTTAACATTTTAACAAACAACTGCATGATTTCCAAAATCTTATGGCTAAGTTCACCTTTGAATATAAAATATTTTTGGGTCTCATTTCAGATCATATAACAAATACTAAGACTGGGGTTGTGCTCTGTTTTTAAAAAACTTTAAAAAGATGATCTTTAGGCCTTAAATATTTTCACAGTAAAGTTGATCTGAATCCTGTTTTGTTATCGCTTGGTTTCTTTCGTGGTGGTGTCGTTTTTTTGTTGCACTAGTCTCAATATTCTTCGTTGTGTTATACTACAAACGACACCAACACGCAGCAACCAATCAGCTTTCTGTTATAGGAACGAGCCTCAAAGTGCAGTTTTAGTGATACTTGGCTCTTCAAAAAAACTCAATACAGGGTTGGTACAAAACAGTGGATTGCAAACTGTTTATTATGCAAAGAAAAAAGATTAAATAGTGAAGTAGCTGGGAAGTGAGTAGCTGGGGGTGTTTTTTGCAACTGCGTAAGCACATTCACCTTTGCAGCTATAACGATGAGCAGAAATGTACATTTTGCAGCTATAAGCATCCACCCAATAACATTTCGTCCAGTCTCGTTAACGAAGGTTTTACACGTGTGCTCATGTTTTCGCCATCGCAGAGACGTATTTAGCTCATCATCATTATCTCGTTATGGTCATAAAAATTGTGCACCGACTAAATAATCTTCTCAAAGCTGAATCTGCAGTCGTGTTCTTCTATGGCTGTGTTTCTCAATTATGTTCTGTCGCGCCCCCCCACGAAGAAAAAAACATCTCGTCCCCCGCGCAACTATAAATAGTATTATTTGTCTTTAAATTTGTTATAAGTACACCTCTGCATAACACAGTATCCTTATTAACGTATAAGAGAGAAAAAAGAAAGAAATATGGACCAACTTACAACAAAGAATAGCGTTATTAACTGCAGCAGAAAAGATTTAAGGTTCATCTGAAATGTAAAAAAAACATTAAATCCTTAATAAAACTATAAACATTGTTTGGCTGATCGTGATTGCTGGCAATATTCGACACGTTTTCTCTGAAAAAACTCAAGCGGTTTATCAGCGTGATTGGAGTGTAACGTCTTTAAGTGACGCCTTCATTTATTTGGTTTCATGCTGTCCGCTGCCAACATTTTTAGACTCAGTAAGCACACCTGTCTCTCCTCGTCTCCCACCGCAGTCACAGAGAAGCCAAGCGCTACATACACGTCATATTTCCTCGTCTTAGCTTTCGGAGACTTTCGTTTGTCTCTTTATCTCTTTCTCTCTCCGTCTGTCTTCTACACTTCATACTCTGCCAATGAGAGCGCCACTGCCCCCCACAGTAGTGGAGTGGTATTGCACTTTATTCTTGAACAGTAAAAAAAAATTGAAAAATAAAAAAGCATGTGTGCCGAGGTCAAACGCGCCCCACTATTTGAGAACCACTGTTCTATGTGAATGCATTTTGGTGCTTGTTTGAGGTGTGTACTTGCCCTTGAAAAATCCCAACAACAGCTGTTTGCTCTTCTATCACATCTTTGCAGAAAGGATGCGTCAGCTGGCGAATGCAAATCCGTCGTCTGACAGAAGATGCTCTACGATGTGATCGCCGATTGCTCTGGAAACCCTGGATTGTCAGTTATCGCTCTCCAAAGCTGGGCGAGCGCCAGCAGGGTAGGGTTCTGAACTCCTGGAGCAAAACGCTCACAACAAACCAGACTTCAGGGTAAACCGAGAAGGTTTAGGTTATCTTTTCCTCAAACGCATGCAACCAATCATGTGAAATTTGTTCCTGCAGAAAAATCTCAGAGTTTCTGCAAATTCTAAATATAAATTATTATAAGTCACTTCTGCCATCTTGTTGATGGATTGTGAAAGGTATTCATCTGGGCGCAGAGCAGTGTTTGGTTTTTGTTTATTTTACTTGTTTTTGCTATGAGCTTGACCTCTGATCAAGGAAAAACTACAGTATTTTAAAACGCTTTTAGAAAATGTAGAAAAAGTTATTTTTGTGCAATCTTACATGTGCTCTGAGCTGTGCAATCTCAGATCGACTGACTTCGGTTTAAGGAGAAGCTAGTGTTAAGTACAATCTGTACTTCATATACAACTGACAACTTGACTCTGATTGGATGAGACTTCTGTCAATCAAATGCTGAGGAAGTGAAGTTACCGTCTGTCAACGTTTGGTGCTAGAGACCGTAAAGTAATTCAGATTTTGTCAAATCGTTAGTTATTTTTGGTTGTGTGAAATGTCACGTCTCTTTTGTGGAACAGGAAACGACACCGCTCTAGAGTTCTGCGGTAAAACTATCAAGAGTTTTCTATCGCCATTTTCTGACAATTCTCAAAGTTGAAACAATGCTGTCTAGCCAATTTATCCGCTAGCCAATCAACTGTTCTCCTGCAAAGACACAGCTTCCTTCAATCCTGTTTTAACGTATAACAGACTGATATTTATTCCACAGCATAAGCATGTTCTTCCTCATAGCAATGTTTAATTAATTCTATTTAACTCATTATAACCCTTATTTTTAGCAAAAATAGTTGAAGACCGCTTGTATGAGCGCTCGTCATGACTGACAGAAGTCTCGCCCAATCAGCGACACACTATCGGTTCTCAATAATACCGACCCTTTCCGGTTTCTTAAATGCATTTGTGTTTTGGAACTTGTAAAAAAAAGTTCTTTCTGAACATATTTCAGAAACCGGAAAGGGTCGGTAGCATTGAGAACCCACAACTTGGCTCTGATTGGACAAGACGTCTGCCATTCATGATGGAGGTCTGTACTTTGATTGACAGAAGTATCGTCCAATCGGCGCGAACTTCCGGTTTCTGAAATGTATTTGTGTTTTTAAAATTTGTAAAAGTGTTTTGCAACATGTAAATGTGTTTTCTAATATTGTTTTGGCATTTGTACACAATTGTACGCAGAAGCGTTTAATTGATTGATTAAAATATTTGATTAAGAAAGTGCCATACAAGTAGCAATGTATTAAAAAGAATAAATTAAGGTAAAAGGACATGCACACACTTTAATAAAAAGGAGAACTAAAAAGTAAGTAATAGTTGATAGCCTCACTTATTTCCATAGTAGATAGATCTTTGTGTGAAACCCAGAGAGAGGCCACACAGTCAGCTTTAAAGTAAGGAAGAACAATGTAGGGTTCATCACAATAGATGAAATAGGATTTTTTGCATCTCACGTTAAAAACTTCTTTCAGAACACTTTACGCTGAACGGTAATATATTCCACAGTTTCATAGCATTGCATTTAAATGTGTTGAGATTTAACTCTAGGTGAACAGAGAGACCGCTGCTCGTACCTTGCGGAACATTTATAAGAGACGTATGGGTTGAATAAAAACGTGGTGCAGTTCGGTTAACAATAGAGTAGTCGGTGTTTCTCAATTATTTTCTGTCGCACCCCCCCACAGGAAGAGAAAAACATCTCGTCCCACGCAACAATAAAAGGAATTATTTGTCTTTAAATTTGTTATACATTAATAAGGGTACTGTGTTATGCAGAGGTGTACTTATAAGAGAAAAAAGAAAGAAATATGGAGCAACTTAAAGAATAGCTTTATTAACTGTAGCAGAAAAGATTTAAGGTGCATCTGAAATGTTAAAAAAACATTAAATCCTTAATAAATCATTAAACGTCATTGACAATATTCGACACGTTTTCTCTGAGCGTGATTGGAGTGTAATGTCTTTAAGTGACGCCTTCATTTATTTGGCTTCATGCTGTCCACTGCCAACATTTTTAGACTCAGTAAGCACACCTGTCTCTCCTCGTCTCCCACCGCAGTCACAGTGAACCCAAGCGCTACATACGCTCGTCATATTTCCTCGTCTTAGCTTTCGGGAGACTTTCGTTTGTCTCTTTATCTCCTTCTCTCTCCGTCTGTCTTCTACACTTCCTGTCTACACTTCATACTCTCCAATGAGAGCACCACTGCCCCCTAATGTAGTGGAGTGGTATTGCACTTTATTCTAGAACAGTAAAAAAAAAAAATTTATAAAAAAAAAGCATGTTACCCGAAAAATAGACGGTGCCCCACTATTTGAGAACCACTGGAGTAGATAGAGTTTAGACTGAAATAATCCACTCTAACCTTAACATTCAGTCAGAACACTTTGATACAGGACTGATTATGATCCCTGCTGTCCTTCCCCAAAGGAACCCGAATGTTACGTGCTGTAACGGGATTTTTTTTGGTTCGTTTCACATGTATTTATTTGTTTATATATATGTTTTTGTATGCTGTTACTCGCTCTCTCTGTATTGAACGCCTGAGTGCTGGAATCCCAGCGCTCCGCTCGTCTCCTCCCTGCAGCTAATTGGATGCGAGCAGACCCAAACGAGCTCATGCACTCGGCGTCATGAGCGTTCGGAGCGAGGAGCTCGTTTACGAACTCGTGAAACGTTCGTCCAATCTTGGTGACAGCCGCTCTGTGTGTCTGGGCTGTAAGACTTGGTTATTTATCTTTAAATCTTTCATGATCATCTCCAATTTCTGTACACCTGTGAACCTTACCTGCTTTTAACCATACATTTTATTTATTTTATTTTTATTACGTAGTTCTGTTAACCCTTAAACTTCAGTTGTAATTTTCCGTTGTTCATATTTGTATTTTTGTTAAGATCACCTTGTTGTGCGTTGGTTTAGTTTCTTTGTCAATAATAACATTGTAAACCTTTTGTTCTTATATATAAAAATAAAAAAAACCGTGTGTGGGAATTTGAATCTTTACAATATTCAACTTGAAGTGGAGTTTAATTTATTTAAATCTGGTGAAATCACTCAAATGTATTAATCATATGTCCTGGTGCAAATGATTTATTCTCTTAATTTTTTATTTCTTTAAAACTTGTCAGTGTCCTCCCTGTCAAGACAGGGGACGCCGTAACTCGAATCACTTTGTTGACGGGTGCCGCTGCACCCAAATATCGCAGAAAGCTATTCAAAGACATCCCCATTCCAGAAACAGCAGGAATAGTTTGTCGTGTTGAAGACAGTTATCTCTCACGACTCATTTAAAAAATAAATAATGTTGGCGTTCATGCGTCTCTCATCAAACATCGATGAGGACGAGTCAGACGAGACGGCTGAGACACCGAAGACTCCTCTCTGCAGCTACACCCTGATCCTGACCTTCTGATGAGGTTCTGAGAGTCTCAGCAGGAAACGAAATGCAGTTTAAACACAATATTGACTTTCAGATGTTCTTGATACGAGGCGATCACCCGATGATACCGGTTGCTTTCGGTTGAGAACTGGATGTTGATTCCAGCCGCTGTCAGGGAAAGTCAGGAACAGGGAAGTCAAATAAAAGAACGAAATGTTGCCTTGGAACTTGTAAAACAACTACTTTTTAAAAATCTTTTCAACAAGATCAATCTCATGCAAATCTTGAGCTAATCTCTCTGTTGCCTGAAATGGTTTTGAGGCTTCCACACAAAGATTCCTCCACGGTTTCCCAACGAAAAAAGTGTTAGAATCAGTTCTTGCTCCTCTATGAGGACGCTGTGAAAACAGGAAGTCATGTTTTATAATACATTTGTGTGAAATTGTGTGTCAAAAGAATTGTATGGGTTTGTTTCTAAAGGGCTAGTTTTTGTTATTTGTAAGTGTTTTCATTTTCTGTTTAAACGAGAGTCACTGAAAAGCATTTCTTTTTAAAGGGAACAAAATATTTTTGCTAATCATTTCAGCTCCATATTAGCAATCTCCACCACTGAATGTCTTTCAAACGCTGAATTGCAGATTCTCACAGCTCTGTAGGATTCCTTCTTAAGAAATAAAATCAGCATACGTGGCCAATACGCAAAACAATTCAGGTTTTCCTGAAATTTGACATAACAACAAAATTCTGCACTTTTACATACATAACATAAACACTGTAAATGAATGTATTTTTGATTTTTAAGATAGTTACAAGTTTAAACTTAAGTTTAACACTACAATGAAGAATTGCAAATCACATTTATTATGTGATATTTAAAGGATATACATCGATTAAGTGTGAAAAACTGAACTTTTAAATGCTTTTTCACTCTCAATAGAGCCGTATCATTTCTGAATTCCGCTTCATGAAATCAATGAGTGTATATAATATGGACCGGGCTCCTCTATCAATGCTTTTAAACAGTTCTAAGTTAAAAACCTTCCACTTGGATCATTTATTACTAATGCAGAAGTTAGACTGAAGTTGGTTCGGGTGGTTTCTACCGATGACGGATCCTCGTTTGTGATTTAGGTGCATCACACGGCTGCAGAATTAAGAGGATTCACCAGAGGAGAACAAATCCTGCATAAAACATGGCAAATGCTCATTTCAACAACCATCATCAGAACAAACAGATGCGTCACGTTTCGTTCTAGATATTATAACACTCGTGTAAGACCTTATTTCTATTTTTACTGAAGTAGATGTACTTTTACTTGAGATTAAGACCAGCGTACTCAAGTAAATAACCTGTACTTCCGAACATTTCTTTTTACAAATTCTTGTGCTTGTCCCAGTATTGTTTGCTTGATTAAAAATATGGAATTATATTTTTATTGTCGTGTCACCCAGTTAATGGTATTTGTTAGCGTTCGTATTATTTTTGTACAAAAGATTCCACTGAGAAAACATTTTGTGACGCGTGAAAGCAGATCACTTCGCTAAGGCTGCAGACACAAGTAACTTCGGTCCAGCGTTAGTCGATGTAATGCTGAAAATAAACACGATAGTTGCTCGTCTTGACAGCTTTATTTCCAGAAAGAACACGGAATGAAACGAGACAGGTTTCATTTTAAATCAGTGCGTGCGTCCAACATTCAGAACAAACACTCGCAGAACAAACACACACAACAGCTCAAGCGTTCGAAAGGCAGAAACAAAAAGTGCTGAATTGAAACAAAAAGATGAGCGCTTTTATTGTGTAAGGCAACCGGCTCAGAGTTTGGCGTTGGTATAAAACCAACCTTTATTTACAGCATAGTACTCACCAACATATCTGTCACCGAACGGGACGTAAAAATAGTCTCTTTGTGTTGAAACAGGCGCTAGCGCTGCTAGAAAGCTGAATAGAAATCACGAGTCTCTACAGCTCCTCCTCGCTCTCGCTGCCGTTACTCAGGTGTGTTCTCTGCACCTCCAGCTCCTCTGCGCTCACCATCTCGGGGCTGATGGCGGCGTAGCGCGTCCCGTGGAACTGACGCAGATGTATCTGCAGCATGAGAACGTTCACGTTTATAGCTGCATCAAAGCAAACCAGAGCTGTGGGTGAATATGGATGGTGTGAGGGCTCACCTGTATGTAGAGGTTAACCTCGGCGCTTCGACACAGGTACGGAAAGTTCCCCCCCGTTTTGAGATGCGCTCTTCTGGCGTTGGGGTACAGCTTGTACATCTCCTCTTTGGCCTCCGGGGACAGCGCACTTTGATCAAAAACCTTAGGCAGAACAATCGCAGTTAGTTTCAGTCCGAGTGTTCACCTGAAAGTTGATGTTAAAGTCTATTTATTCTAATAATATTAATATGTTTTTATTTGAAGGAGCCTTTCTGGACACCTTACAAGGGCAAAGTTGACACACCCATAAAACAAGACATTAGAAGCACATAACAAAACATATGCCTCAAAAACAGAAAGGTTTTAAGATTAGGTTTCAATTGTGTGAGGTTCTGACTGTTACAGACTGAAGCTGGTAAATTGTTCTAGAGCTGTGATCACCAAATGGTGGTCTGGGGGCCAGATCCGGCCCCCGAAGGGGTTCTGACCGGCCCCTGACATGACTTGACATGTTATGTTCTCGTGCAGCGATTTAACATCACGTAAAAGTCTGATATGCTCCACGCAGAATCTAAAACATTACTTTTTTTCTGCGTTGAGTTGCTGCGTACTTTCTCCATGCGTTCATGGAGTTTTTGTTTATTTTGTTTATTTTTCATTGATTTCAACAAACAGATTATACAAAATTGACGTTTTAACCCCTCGCAGGTTTTACGAGCGAGTTAAGATAATTTGATCACAACTTAAATGAGAACCTGGAAAGCTAACATAAAAAAAACTTAAATGTTGACCTTGGAAACTGTTTATTTGAAGCAGATTGGAGAGTTGAGTTTTGCTTTATTTTGATACGCTCACGTACTTGATTTGCACACACTGTTTCATAAATCTAAGCAAACATTGATAACTTAAGCATTATTTTATTTCTGACATTGTTTTACTTTTATATTTCGTATGTACACATATAATAAATAGTTCATGTTAATAATTCTAATTATATCTCTCTCGCAGGCTCGCTCTTTCTCTCCTTTCTTTCTCTTTTAATCATGCTCTTCTTTCTCTAATCTCATGTGCTCTCTTCTCTTTCTCCCGCTCTCCTTACTTTTTTCTCTCCCTCCCTCCCTCCCTCTCCTCCCTCTCTATAGAGATATATACACTAAATATGTTCCTTCTGTTTGACTAATGAGAAAGGATTAAGAAGTCAAATTTTTTTTTGCTTTGTGTTGTTGTTAATTGTTTTTATTTGAAACAAAAGCCAGTCAGGTGCTGTCATGTAAACACAACTTCTCAGACATTTTTGCAGATTTTAGTTTGTTTCCTCATAAAAACATGCCTCGAGTCATATTCAGACTGATTCGTGAATGTTTGCGTAATCCTATTGTCTTTTCTGAATCGTCGCAGCCCTATTTTTAATGCAAACACATTTTTTCCTCTTTCAGTTACATTTTAACGCTAAAATAAAGTCTCCATTTTAGCTCCATAGATGTTAACATTTTGTGAATGGTTTTAATAAGAACATAAACATGATTATAAAAAAATGCCAGGATGAGAAGAAATAATTGCGCAGTGCAATCTGGCGTACCAGGAGATTTCTGTTCTTCATTAAAGCACCTTCTGAAATTATTCCCAGGGGAAAAAAAAACCCCAAAGCTTTCGTGTTTTTAGGCACAAGACAGCACAAGCACATACGTCCATTATAGTGACGGCGATATCTTTAATCTTGTGCGGCTCCACATAAGAGTTTTGGCAGTTGAGGGTGAGTCTCGAAGCCAGCTCGCTCTGGTTCAGGCTTTCCAGCTGCAGCACAAACAAACAAACGAACGAACAGAAATCATCCAAAACATCAATTTTACATCAATTACATGATTGTGAGAGACCAAACCAATCTCTTGAAACACAACCCATATCACATTTAAACTGTGAATACTGTTTTTCTAACGCATCTGTGTTCGCTGCAAAAAAACACAACTTAAACCCATTAGCATCTCCTTTAAAACCCTTTGTAAAGGTCTCTACAAACGTGTGCGTCTCCTGCAAGCAGCGGCTGCACTGCAGTGCATTTTTCATCGAAGAACTCGAGCGCGCATGTGAGGTGACACACCAGCCGGAAAAAACCCTGCAGTCTGTCAATGTGTCACTGTCAAACAAACGCTGCGGGTCGGGAGTTTTCACGCAGTGCGTCGAAACGCTGTGATCGGTTTCCCTGTTCACGTGACTCAAAGAGCCTGACTCACCACTTGATGGCGCAAACGCCGCACAATGCGCCCATGAGATGAACCCAGAGAAACAAAAGAGAGCGTCCGTGTTCTTCAGTAGAGCGATTGTTCGTAAACATCTGAAAACACAGCTCACCTTTCTCTTTTTGAGAATTTTTATGTTCCATTAACTATTAAAAGAACTTTATTTTCACTGAATGAGTGCTTTAAAAGCAAGTTGGAAGCACTGTGCGCTGGCTTTTCATGTTACAGCAGCTGTGAAGAGACATAAAATCTCTCGTTCCTATCAGAGATGTGATATAATGATCGTAGCACGTGATCAGAATCAGCTCTGTGTCTCACAGCAGCGAGGGATGCGTCGGACCGCATGCTTCAAACGAGGAGAATCCCTTAACGTTCCACTCACGCTGTACTTTATTTCAATGCAAAAAACATTATGAAAGCCCTGAATTAAGCGATTTCGGCTATGCTGAAACACACAGCTCACCTTTCTGTCTTTGATGTTTCATTAAATACCAAACGAATGTTCTTTTGAGTGAACGAGTGCTTTGAGCGTGAAAGTCAGTCATCTGATCTCTGACAGGAGTCTCGTGCGGTCTCTTTATCAGAGGAGCTTTTTGCGCAGCTCGAGCACAGAATGTTTTCTACAGGTGAAATGACGTTGTGTTTGTTACTTAAATGAATTAATGAATAAATACGGTTCTATTTAAATCTATTTCTATTGATTTCTCTGTCCACTCGCGCATTATCCAGCATCAGGGAGAAAAGCTCTCTCATCTCCTCTTCACATATTACAGAAAACAACGAAAATAACTAGAAAAATAGAGCTGCGGAAGCTGTAGCTGTTGCTATAAATGCTTTGTTTGCCAGATAATGAATGGTTTGGGGTTACATTTAAAGATGATTTCACTCTTCTGAATAAACGAATCTCACACACAGTTTAATCAAGCGCCACCTAGTGTTCAGAAGAAGGTCCGTGCACTCGTTTTTGACCCCAAGAGACTTCACACAGCGAGATGGTGGGTGCAGCCAGATGCTGTTTGGGTGTGCGGAGACCAATCACTCACTCGGTCCACCATGAAGTCGATAGCGTCCGCCATTTTGGGATCCACCGGTCCTTTTGCGAAGTTCCCCAGCACAATCTTTTTGAGCATGAACGCCGGCATCAACCAGAAGCTGGAGAAGAAACCAAACACGAGTCCACGTTTGAGAACAGCTTTTGTTGAATTAAAATTTTTAGGTTTATTAAAAAAGCTTTTAGAATAATGTCAGGTTTTATCAGAAAAGCTATCATCAATCAGCTGAGCTGAGTCTCTCTCCCTTGGGGGAGCAACAATGCCTTTCTCCTTCTGTGTTCAGGTTACTTTTAACATACACAGGTAAGCAGGTACGTTGGGGAGCTCTTCCAATCAGATTCATTCAAGTGTGCTTAGGTCAGTTCGAAACTTTTCTGGTGAAAGACCCTTGTTACGGTCCCTTGAACCTTTGACAGTGTGTTTTTGTTAGAGGTGCATTCTCTCCTTGTTCTTTCTTTTATCTCTCTCTCTCTCTTGCTTGTAATTTCCAGCTGTTTTCATGTAGGTTCCCCCTTACTTTCTAATTCGGCCTGGAGCCTGTCCGTCAACACGAATGGGTGCCAGCGGAGTCATGGTTGGCCGGCCGGATAAAAAGCTGAGCGAGAGAGCGCTCCTTAGCGCGTGTTAGGCAGACGGCTTGATAATAATAATAATAATAATGCCTTCAATTTATATAGCGCTTTACTAGACACTAAAAGATGCTTTACAATTATCAGAGCATTATTCACTCACTCCACATTCACTCTCTGGTGGAGATAAGCTACCTTGGTAGCCCTCAGCTGCCCTGGAGCAGTCTGAAAGAACGTGGCTGCCATTCTGCACCTACGACCTCCTGACCACCACCAAACACCCCCCACCAGTCACTCACATCCACCAAACACCCCCCACTAGTCACTCACATCCACCAAACACCCCCCACCAGTCTCTCACATCCACCAAACACCCCCCACCAGTCACACACATCCACCAAACACCCCCCACCAGTCACTCACATCCACCAAACACCCCCCACCAGTCACTCACATCCACCAAACACCCCCCACCAGTCTCTCACATCCACCAAACACCCCTCACCAGTCACTCACATCCACCAAACACCCCCCACCAGTCACACACATCCACCAAACACCCCCCACCAGTCACTCACATCCACCAAACACCCCCCACCAGTCACTCACATCCACCAAACACCCCCCACCAGTCACTCACATCCACCAAACACCCCCCACCAGTCTCTCACATCCACCAAACACCCCTCACCAGTCACTCACATCCACCAAACACCCCCCACCAGTCACACACATCCACCAAACACCCCCCACCAGTCACTCACATCCACCAAACACCCCCCACCAGTCACTCACATCCACCAAACACCCCCCACCAGTCACTCACATCCACCAAACACCCCCCACCAGTCACTCACATCAACCAAAAACACTCCACCAGTCACACACATCCACCAAACACACCCCACCAGTCCACACACACTCCACCAGTCACTCACATCCACCAAACACACACATCCACCAAACACACTCCACCAGTCACTCACATCCACCAAACACACTCCACCAGTCACTCACATCCACCAAACACGCCCCATCAGTCACTCACATCCACCAAACACCCCCCCACCAGTCACTCACATCCACCAAACACACTCCACCAGTCACACACATCCACCAAACACCCCCCACCAGTCACTCACATCCACCAAACACCCCCCACCAGTCACTCACATCCACCAAACACCCCCCACCAGTCACTCACATCCACCAAACACCCCCCACCAGTCACTCACATCCACCAAACACCCCCCACCAGTCACTCACATCCACCAAAAACACTCCACCAGTCACACACATCCACCAAACACACCCCACCAGTCCACACACACTCCACCAGTCACTCACATCCACCAAACACACACATCCACCAAACACACTCCACCAGTCACTCACATCCACCAAACACACTCCACCAGTCACTCACATCCACCAAACACGCCCCATCAGTCACTCACATCCACCAAACACCCCCCACCAGTCACTCACATCCACCAAACACACTCCACCAGTCACACACATCCATTCTGGGCAATGTGGGTGAAGTGGCTTGCCCAGGGCCACAACGGCAGAATGGCCCTAGTGGGATCGAACCACCAACCTTCCAGATACAAAACGATCAACTCCACAACTGCGCAATCTTTTCTATATTACTATAAAGAAAATTATTACAAAAGCATGAGCAGTAACAATTACATTGTAGATCTGATCACTCCCTAAAAGTGATCCGGGTTGGTTAAGCTCGGCACGGATTAGAAGACTTAAAGCGGTCCCTACCATTCCAGCTCAGGCCCCAAAGATTAAGTAAAGGGTACCAATGTCAGCGAGTTAGTGCCGCAGGTAGTAGTCAGGACACTGCTCTGTGTTTCCTGAAACTTTCTGGAGTGTATTCTGAGAGATTTGTTTAGTTAAGATCGAGTTCTTGTTAAAGTTGTGTTTCTTATTGTGTCTTTTGTTTTAGATGTACCAGGTTTGAGAGTGTGGGCACTCAGAGCCTGTTTTTGCTATTGCGCCATTAGGTGGCGTTGTGCTGTTGAGCTGCACCCCTGGGGAGATGAACTTGCAGGGAAGCACGTCACATGACCTACATTTCCTTCAGTTAGATTTGTTCCGTCAAATATTTAGACACATTAGGTTAGCGATGTGCGCCACTTATTTTCTGTTTGATTTCTCTATTTAGTGTAGTTAGTTTAGAATAACCTCATTGTTTGATAGTTTAGATAGATGGTTATATACATATTTATTAAGCTTTACAATTATTTTGGGTGCCACAATTTCTCGTTATTTCCCAAGGGTGACATTTTGTTGATTGTATATATGTAAAATAAAAAACTACTTTGTAAAGAATTCTTTGTCCTGTTGTTCTCCATAAGTGCTACCTTCACTATTTTTTAAATGTTACACTAAATCTTTATTTTAAATTCCATCAACTAAAGTTTGTAACAATCCTTATCTGCAACTCTCAAAAAGAACCGCAAAGAGAGGTCGTAAATACCAGGGGGGTGTGAGGATCATGAGTTTTTTCGAAGCAAACTCAAAGTTCTTGACACACTGAAGTCAAACATCTTTAAAAAATAACATTACTGGAATGATTCTCTACCACACAGCATTCACACTTCAGCTCAGAGCTCCACCTGTTGGCCGTCCACGTCTGGTTGAAGATGGACGTGTCGCTGAAGGAGTTGCAGAGGACCAGAGAGTGAACTCTGGGAGATTTGTGAGTGACCTCCGCAAACTTCTGCGCCAGGAATCCCCCGAGAGAGGCGCCGAACAAGTGCACCTGAACCGAAACATGAAGTGAGTCCATCTTCTCTCTTCTGTTAGAGGTGAAGAGGTGTGTTCAGGATACCTTATCCAGTTGTAAATGGTCTAAAAGCTTTCGAAAGCCATCACAGAACTCCAACAGGTCCCAGTAGACGGGATACTGGAGCTGAAAACAAGGAACTGATCAAACAAGGGCAGCAGAAGAGCACCTCCTGCGACGCCAGAGAGACTTCAGTTAAAGTCTTCGGATTGAAGGAGACGGCTCTTTAAACCAGCAGGTTTTTTTTAAAGAAAGCATACATGAAATATCACTGAACCATCATCTGCTTGCTTGTTTGTGTGTCTGTTTGTTTTAAGTGATTTCAAAAGTGATGTGTGAAAAAATTGCACACGCAGAAACATTTTATTGCATTTTTTTGTCAAATGTTGCTTAGTTTTTAAGGTTTATAGCTCAAAATATGGGTTCACAGAGCATGTTAGCATGTGCATACCAAAAACCAAAATCAACCGTAACTTTATTTTAGAGAAATGTAACCATCAAACACCATGACTAAACCTCATGTGTGAGGTAAAATTGCTTGTTTGTACATGTAAAGTAAATAAAATGAAAAAGTTCAGACTTTGTGATCGATATCTTTTCAGACTGCAGGCCTCTCTTGGGTAGCGTTAAGTCCCTGCTCTGTTCGTGCTCCTTGATACAAGCGTGACAGGATCTATCACGCGACATGAGTTTCCAAGAACCACCAACAACGGTCTCCCACTTCAAAACAAGTCTAAAACCAGCCCAAATCGCCATAGCGCAAAAAAAACACACATTGAACGTAAAAAAATAGACGTAGCCTGATACGAAATGCACAATCAAGCTTCATTCCGATACAAAAGAAACAGAATAAATTGAAATATATGAGGATTGAGTGATTATATTTCTTCCATGTATTCAAATGTACTCAACAGAATAGTATTCAGAAGATAAATATATCCATATATATGTGAAACACTGGTATATATAATAATAATAATAATAATAATAATATACTTTCAAGATGCATTTTTGTAATATATTGGGGAAAATATTAAAGTGGGCCAAAGTTTAATATTTAAATGTGTTTTTAGCATACATTTATTTATTTATTTTTAGTATGGCTAGACAGTTATAAAACATTAAAAGTTATAAAACTTAAATACAATAGTTAACAATAAAACACATCTGTTCTAATAAAATATGGTAATTGTAGCTTTAATTAAAGTACATATGTATATGTTTGATAGACTGTAGTTGTCCGCAATCTTTATTATCTTCCTAAGGGTTGTTTGAAAAGGGAGGATTGTAAGTATCTAGAGAGAGGACAAATGTTTTGTTGAAAGCGTCGAAGAGAATGTACCGAGATGACGCGGTAGCCCCAGCCCGAGAGGGCCAGGAGCTGGTGGAAGAACACCTCCGCCGTGCCGCTCACCGGCGGGAGGAAGATGATGGGACACCGGATGCTCTTCGGTCCGGCGTCGTACAGCGACCACACTTTACTGTCATCGTCGTCCACGATTATCTGCATCGGTGATAACAGAATAACCTAATTTAATGTCACCAATTAAATACATTTGGTCCCAAAGTAGAACCTTGTGGTACCTCACATTCAACATAAATAAAGGAACTTGCTACTAAAATAAGAATACAACCACCAACGCAGGAACTCCCAGCCGCTCCACACACTCCAAACGTGGGTTAGAAGGGTGTTCTGATTAACAGCGTCAAAAGCTGCTGCACGATCATCACAATTAAACATTTTGCTTTGATCCAAAGCCACTAAAAATTTATTCTGAACTATTAGAAGGTGAGACTGTGAACTTTGTTGTTGTTGTTATATAAATATATATATATATATATATATATATATATATATATATATATATATATATATACATATACATATATGTGGCAGGCCGCCCAATGAACATTCAGCGTCATCCTGGGAGAGGAGCACGCAAGCCAGCTGGACCCGATCACGACATTCACCGGCACCTGGAGCTCGTTCCCCACTACCCGATAAAAACGCCACAACAGAGACAGTCGAGAGAGAAGCCTCTCCGCGACCCAGACCTCTAATGAGTTCTCTCTCTCTCTCGATAACAGAAAGCATGGATTGATCGAATCGGGCGATCGGCGTTTCGCAGCCGCACGGACCAAACGCCACCCACCGCTCACTCACAACCCACCTACGGACGCATTGGAAGCACGGACTCACAGGACCCCACGGGAAGCATCCCGAAGACACCGGCACACCTCCCTGTACCCCGGCACTGTAAATAAAAAGCCCTTCGGGGGTGTGTTCACTACAACTTGTGTTTGCCTTTTCACTCCACCCAGCTACAATATATGTATATGTATATATATATATATATATATATATATATATATATATATATACACATAAATCAGGGCTGCAGTTACTGATTATTTTGACAATCGATTAATCCATCACTATAATCGCTCGATTAATCGGATAAGCCATTTCAGGTTTTCATAAATATGTTTATTATACACATTGTAGATGTTTCACAAAAATATACAATGCGCATCTCTAAAAAAACACTGAAAGATTTCAGAAGAATGTTTCAATAAAAAATATGTAACATTCTCACAATGAGAAAAAATATAATGTGACCGTTAAAGTGGCTAGATTTCAGTTCCGTACACTCTAATTACATATTTAATTTCCTTCACTGTTTTACGTCTTAAAACATGTTTCCCAGCTCTTATTTTTCTGATGTCCATGTCAAGCTCATTTGAAATGTGTTTTTGCTATTTCTTGGTGCTGCCAGAGATTGAGAAAATGCTCCTAAATGCTAAAAAATAGTGTAAAAATGATGGTTAGAGTTGCCAGAGTTTGAGAAAACTCTTCAAATCTTCAAAAACATAAAAGTGATTTTATGATATTGACATCAGACTTATAAATGTTAAAAAGAATTGAGAAAAGGCGCATAAATGCTCAAAACATGAAATTAATAGGGTTTCAAACAATGTATTTAAAGCATTTGCAAAAAAGTTTTGATATAAGGCAAGGCAAGTTTATTTGTGTAGCACATTTAATTCAAAGTGCTTTACATTGGAAACGAAGAATAAAAAGAAAGTACATTTAATAAAATCAAGCATGAATAAGTCATATCAAATCATAGTGATTAAAAACTGAAAATTAAGAGATAGATTAAGATGGTGAAGTGCATAACATAGTTGTTGGACGTTGGTGCTCAGTCGACAAAAGCGCAACTAAACAGGAGAGTCTTTAGCCTGGATTTAAACGTGACTAAAGTGTTGGCACCCTTGATCTCTTCTGCAGCTGGTTCCATCTGTGGCCATGTACAGGTTAAATAGTAAAGGAGCAAGGATTGAGCCTTGAGGAACTCCACAAGACACTGCAGTTCACTTCGACATGTAATCACCTATGTTTACATACCAAACTCTTCCTTCTGAGTATGAGTATACTTTTATACTTATATACTAAGTATAAGTCTTACATTTGATTTTAACAGTCTTGAATTTGACCTTCTGAAGCCTGCAGCAACCCTGCGATCAGCAGAAGCTTTCAAAGCATTGATGAGAGGCTATTGGTCTAGAGGCGTGTCCGTGTTCGGGATTTCAGTCAAATACTGAGTCCCTGAGATTGCATACAGCACTTTATACACCCATTCATAAACATTTTGCAAAACCAAACAATGCTTTTTTTTTTTTTTTTTTTAAGTTCAACTGTTCTACAATGACAGCTAACAGTTCTCTCCTATCTGCCAGTATTTTGTGTCCTGTGCAAATAAACACTTTCAACATTCTACAAATAATTACTTGGATTTAATTTTTTAAAGTTATACAGGATTTCTTTGAACTTTTTACAAAAAAAATATCCCCATAAAATGCATACATTAGTTTTTTGTGTTTTTGTTGTTGAACTACCTTTAATGTAATTAACTGTTTTATTGAGTGTATATTCGTGTTCGTGTGTATATAGTTGTTCTCTTCAACAGAAAAATATTGTTAACATATTACTAATAGACAAACAAGTCTATTCATAACTTAAGTGCATTTATTTAGCTAAATATATTTGTTTAAATAGTTCTAATCTTTCTTTTATGTATAATCATTATTTAATGAATGATTTTCTTATTTTTCTGATGTCCATGTAAAGCTCATCTGCTTTGTGTTTTTTGTTGTAACGCTCATCAATGCTAAAAAGTAATTTATAAATTATGGTTAGAGTTGCGAAAAGTCTGAGAAAATGTGAATACATGTTCAAAAACAAAAAAGTGATAGTCAGGGTTGCCAGAGTTTGGAAATTTTTTAGGAAATTCTCAAAAATATTAAATTGACATTTAGCGATGTCATGGTGTAAGAACTGACCCAAATACTCTTAAAATCATTAATTCATATCGATTAGGGTTGCTGTAGACTGAGAAAACGCTCATAAATGCTCTAAATCTTAAAAGTGATTGTTGACTCGTAAAAAATATTAAAAATGTACCCATAAAATTTGGTTTGTACCTGTTTGGATATCGGTACTTCTTTAAAGCACATCATTTAATGATTCAAATAAACCACTTTATTTTCTGCAAATTTTAACTCTGGTTAAACCAGAGTTAAAATTCGCAGAAAATAAAGTGGTTTATTTGAATCATTAAATGATATATATATATATATATATATATATATATATATATATATATATATATATATATATATATATATATATAGGACACTTTTAGAGAATATAAAAAGACATGACTTACTCTTTTTAGAGGCACGGTGCTTCTGAACCAGTTGTAGTCGGGAGAAACTCGTATTTCCTCCATCTCTGCGAAGAAAAAGAGGAAGAAAACAAAGAGATGTTTCAGGAAATAACAATCATGACCAATACCTAAATCTATCGATTTTTCCCCCTCCGTGACAAACATGTGACTAGAGCACACCAGAATGACAATAATGCAGAAAACTTGCGGATAACGTATTAAAACATACACGAAATGTGTAAAAATCCGTCAAAGACTCTAAAAATTAAAGAATTGTTGCTTTTAGATGCTTTAATCACATTGTGTTTACTCATATCGATACGTTATTCTCGATTTTAAGAAAACGTGTACACAATATAGAATCACCAGCGTTTAACTTAAAAATAGTTCTGATTAATTAACAAAATAAATCACCTTTTAATGACTTTCATCCGCTGATTTGAGAAAACATCGTATTCTTTAGCTCAATCACATGACAGCGTCTTCCGCATCCAACAAACTGCGCTCAGTCACGGCAGCCAATCACTGACGACGGAGCGCGCTTGCGCACTGAAAGGTTCTCTTAAAGGGGCCGTTCATCAAAATAACGGTATTTCGTTTCCAGGATATCCAACATTTTATTATTGCTCGTTTGAGCTGTGGATATATTTGTCAATGTTTGGCCCGGTTTTCTAATAGTTTGCTTGTTTACTATTATTGGAGGCAATAATTACTAACATTCATATTGTTTTTCAAAATAATAATTCTATATGTTTAATGCAATTTTTAGATACATAACGTTATATAAAACCGACAGCGTGCATTGCAGGCAGTTAGAATGCATCAAAGGCTGATGTTTCCTAATTGAAATCTTATTCAAGATTCACACCAAATTTCATTCAGTTATCCTCTAAATAATTAAATGTTGGCTAAAAAAGAAAATGTTAACATCACCACATTTGAAAATTATCTTTCTATGGTTGTATTAAGCAAAATATTAAAACGTGCAAAGTTATAAAATAATTAGTTTTAGCACTGTTTAATAAAAAATATAATATATGTCATTTTGATTAAATTTTTCAGCTTTAAAGCAAATGTTGTGTTACTTTTTTCTTCATGTTTATATTTTGTTAAACAGCATGTTAAACAGCATCCATGAACAGTGTGTATATATATATATATATATATATATATATATATATATATATATATATATATATATAATTGGAACATCAAAAGTTACAAACACAGTAGGCATCTCATGAAATACTACTCATGTTATAAATATAATCAAACATTTTGTTTGATTAATAATGTTTGATTCATGTTTGATAATCAAACAAAAATGTTTGAAACATTTTTATTAGAAGGTTGTTTAGAGAGTGGCGTTTAAAACAGTTCTGTTCAAGCTCTCAAACCCAAATTTATTTGTGAGTACAACAAACAGAGTCCATATTTACAATATTACGAAGCAAAACAACTGAATAATGTTGCATCAGATTGACAAACCTCGTCTTTAATTCCAAATCTAGATCATTTTTTTCAAGGATGTACACCATTGATGTCTTTAAAATAACATTCTTTACCCCAGAACAGCTGGAAACTTAAAGCAGTTTAATCGTATATCTTTGAATTGCTTTAAAACATTTTTATTGAGGTATTTTGGAGACTTTATTTTGCCATTTTTTTGCTAAATACTTTAGTAAACATTTTTCAATAATAGTTGATATTTGTAGAAAGTAGTATTCCAATTATACGTTCCTCCATGACAGAAAAAAAAGAAAGCAAAACGGAAAACAAACAAATTAAACTTTGACAATTTTATATGATTGATATAAGTTTATATATGATTTCGTAACAAGTTAATTGATTCGTTCGGGAAGCTTTTTTGTCTACTTTAATTTTCTTAATGACTCGCTTAAACATTTGACATCATAGCAGAAGTTTCTTCTATTTGGTTTAAAGGCTGTACATTTACAATTGTGAATATATACTTTACCAAGAAAACACAGGATTTTACATACTTTATTTACCTTCTCGGAACTTAAAATGCACATTAGACACAAAACCATCTCCTCTGAAATCAAAGAGGAAGAGCAAAATAAGGCTCAAACCTCAGACCAAAAGTTGTAAATCTAATTTTTTAAAGTTGAAGAGCGACGGTAAACTAATACAAATATTTCTACTGAACTAGATGTTTTTCCTTTAAAGGAGAACGTATTGAATATTTAAGCCCAAAATATATAATGGCTTTGAAAAATCTAAATTTTGAGATTGAAAAAATTACCTTGAAATTTTTACTTAGAAAGTCGAAATTTTGACCTAGCATGTCAAAAGTTTAAGATAAAAAGTGTTTTTTTCGTAGTTAGTATTAGATTGAGTGTCAAAATCAAAATGTTATCTTTATAAGTCTTTTTTTTTTACTTTTTATTTCAACATTTTGACTTTTTGTCTCCAAAATTGTACTTACCTACGTTCTACTTTCTAAGTCATCATTACGACTTCTTACGTTAAAATGTTGACTGTTAAAGTCACTTTTCATCTGGCGGAAATGGGCTTCCATGAATCAGACATTTTTTTCCTGATAAATAAAAAAAAGGTTCGCGGCCCCTTTAAGTGAGTGTTCGAATCGTTTGAGAATGATTCACTGATTCGCTCAATTGAGTCATATTCAGTGAGTCGCGAGTGTCAGCGGGTTGTTTACTTGTGTCAGAGCGTGTTTTCTTCAGACAGCACTGCGCGTTCATCTCAGGCGCTCAAAAATACAACACAGTTCTGTAAAATTAAGCGATTATTTGATTTCCGTTTAAATTGGTTGTTCTGTGAAAGACTGTTATTTTTATCTGGCCTACTTTGAATGGCCTCGGTGCGTTAGCATTCAGCTAGCGCTAACCTTTCAGCGCTCCTACAAATAAATCCGTTTTTTTTTCTTTAAAGAAACTACAGTGGCAATAAACATGTCGTGTTCCTGTGCTTCAGCAGCGAGACAGCTCCTAAATTCAGCTCATAAAGGTGAGAAAAGATGTAGTTTAGCCGGTGTCGTGAAATTGGTGTTGTTTGTTCTTCGCGCAGTTCTGCTAGCACTGCTGCTAGTGCGCTAAGAAAACAACATCGCGTTGTTTTTATCCCGAAAGAGGCGAATTCGAGCAGTAAACATTCGTTCGACAGTTTGTGAGTTCATTTATCTGGGTTTTATTCGGTTGTACCAAGTTTTAGGACAGAATTAGACTTCTTTAGCATGATTTAAAACTCTGTAAACATCACAACCTAAAAAGTTGTTCTTTCTTCTTTTATGTTTTTATTTGTGATTAAGCCTTTGGATTTTTTTTGTTTTTGTTGTTGAACTACCTTTAATGTCATTAACTGTTTGGTATTATTGTGTGTATGTTCGTGTGTATATAGTTGCTCTCTTCAACAGAAAGTTCTTAACATGTTACTTATTGATACCATTTAGACAAACACATCTATTCATAACTTAAGTGCATTTATTTTTCTAAATGTGTATGTGTGTGTGTGTGTGTGTGTGTATATATATATATATATATATATATATATATATATATTTGTTTAAATAGTTCTAATCTTTCTTTTATGTATAATCATTATTTAATGAATGATTTTCTTATTTTTCTGATGTCCATGTAAAGCTCATCTGCTTTGTGTTTTTTGTTGTAACGTTCATCAATGCTAAAAAGTAATTTATAAATTATGGTTAGAGTTGCGAAAAGTCTGAGAAAATGTGAATACATGTTCAAAAACAAAAAAAGTGATAGTCAGGATTGCCAGAGTTTGGAAAAATTTTAGGAAATTCTCAAAAATATTAAATTGACGTTTACCGATGTCATGGTGTAAGAACTGACCCAAATACTCTTAAAATCATTAATTCATATCGATTAGGCTTGCCGTAGACTGAGAAAACGCTCATAAATGCTCTAAATCTTAAAAGTGATTGTTGACTCGTAAAAAAATTTGAAAGTAATTTGTTGGGTTGCCAGATTTAGAAAAGTCTCATAAACATTCAACTTTGTCAATGATTAGGACATGAAAAGGTTGAGTTTGAGAAAATCTTCGTAAATGCTCAAAAACATAGAAGTGATGATTAGGGTTTAAAACAATGTATTCGAAACATATTGTTTATTATGAAATACGTTTTTTAATGTGTTGATGATGTTATGATATAAGTCTGACGAGGCATTTATACCAAGAATGCAATTTGGGTGGTTAATTCATGTGTGAAGTCGATGACGAATATTCATATTGGGATTTACGCAAGCCAATCAGGAGCTTCTTCTGAGGATGATGTTTTTCTTTCTGTATGACCTGAAAACAAACAAACAAACAAATATTGCGGACAAGTTAAGATTTACCCAACGGGGGAGATGGATTGTAGCACTGCTGGGAAAATAGAAACAGGTAGTTAGTTCCAAAAATGTTAATTAAAGGGGAAAAAAAAGAATGGAGCTAAGTAAGGACATTTCTACAAAACGTCTTTTCACGCCGCCACCCCCTTCTTGTCCCGACCCCACCGGCTCAGCCCTTAGAGCCAATCCTTGTTTCAATGCTGGTTTGATCACAGCATTAAATTGGATTCTTAACTGTCTTAAATAGTCTTAAATTTGACCGTATGAAACTTACAGAAATCCTGGTTAATTCTTTGCCTTTTTTTTCGTTGAATTCATTCATCTTTCGGTGACAAAAACCCTTTATGCAGTTCTGCAACGGTTCACTTCTGGGTTAGTCACCAGTATGTTCTTAACTGAGATGAGCTGCATTAGCGCTTCATATGATTGGTTAGGGGCAGTGCTACGACAAATGGGTGTGGCTTTGAGCATCGTGGAAACACAGGATTACACAAACATACATGAACCAATCTGAATATGACTCGATGCATGTTTTTGATGAGGGAGCAACACTGAAACATAAGAGAAACATCGTAAAAGTGTGAATTGTACAAAGCAAATCTGCTAGAGAACCACCATACGCAGAGATGATTACATGCCAGTTGTTTTTGTGCATGACAAAGTTTACTACATGAGGAGAACTGCAAAGCACTACGGGGGAACTCTGGTGCGATGGAGAATGAGGATTAAACTGAAATAATCTTGCGTGTTTTGCTTCAGGGATTTCTGGTTCCAGGGTCCAGCTACTCTCGCTGAGCCACCCGGGCATCCGCGAGGTTCGTCTGGCGCGGCGGCTCCCTGTGAGGTGCTTCTCAGAGACCGCTGTGTACTACGCTTCAAAAGATGGAGTGAAGGATGGAGATGGTGGGAAGGTAAGGTGATGTGATGATTGGGGTTGGGTACCCAAACCCGCTTCTAATACGAAAGCGGTACCTTTACAACCCATTTGGACCAAACCGAAACGGAACGTGAATTTCGCTGCTTCGTTCCGGTGCCTTTTAAATGCCTGAGCTGTCGGGTCATGCTGATAATTGAAGGGTGATGTTCACAAACAATGTTTCGGGAGTAGCAGGCGCAGTCAATTAGCGCAGGGCGGTCTCCCGATTAAGCTGGAGTTCCACCTTTTGAAAGGCATCTGTTCGTCCAGTCTCATTGAGCAGCAAAAGCAAAAAACCCTCCACCACCCCTTCGCCTCACTTTAGAACGGGTCTTTGGACGTTCTCGAACCTAAAACCCTCATACGGACAGCTCGCCTACTATGCGTTTATATGGTATGCATTTAAACACGCCAATTTCAGCTTGCGCTACCAAGGCTAATTTATCCAAGCCCACCCTCGTGAAATGCCTGCAATTACAGACAAATCATGAAGCTCACAAGTGACGCTCATCCAGTGGGAATTTGGGTTTTATTCAATTGTTAGAAGAATGGCATTTCTTGTTATATGCGTATTTTACATGTTACACTTGCAGCCTCTTTAATTCTGTTGAAGTCAAAGTCTTTAACATTTAAAACTACATTTTAGGTAGGCAGTGATTGCATCATCCATCCTTTTTGGTTTAGTCCCTTTATTAATCTGGGGTCGCCACAGCAAAATGTTCCTCCAACCTCTCCAGCATATCTTCTACGCAGTGGATGCCCTTATCATAACTGGGAAACATCCACACACACTCTTTCACACTCATATATTATGGACAATTTTAGCGTAACTGATTCACCTGTATCGCTGTAATTAAATCATTAATAGAGATATTAATGTCTATCATACAAAGACTGGTAAAATGTGTATTGCCGATTATGTGGTGAAGCGAGTAGGTCCGGCACACGAGGAACCTTAATTATTTGGGGCTAACCAAAAGACTGCCCTTCTTCTATCCTCGTCTGGTCTTTGGATGGCGCATGAGGGTTCGCACGCGATTGGAGTCTGCACAATGTATGTACACTTTCATTTGGGTTTCATTATTAAATATTGCTGCGGCTATTATTATTTCCATAGCAGCCCCATGTCGTTGGGACTTTTCGGGGGAAACCGGAGCTCCCAGAGTAAACCCATGCGAATACAGCGAGAACATGCACACAGAAATACCGACTGACCCAGCCGAGGCTCGAACCAGCGACCTTCTTACTGTGAGGCGATCTTGCTACTCATGGCGCCAAAAATCAAGTCCACAAATGCTGCTCTTAAAACCCAAAAACAGGACCTCTGCTCTGCTTTTTTTCAATTTTGTTTATGAATCTTAAAATGACTCGGGAACGAGTTTAACGTGCATTTCACGCTGCAGAAAAGTGTTGGCGAAGGAAGTGGAAAGCGATCGACCTCTGGAGGCTCCGGCAAAGGAGGAAGCCAGCTAAGGTGCCCCAAATGTGGAGATCCCTGCACTCACGTCGAAACCTTTGTCTGTGAGTACTTGATTTAGTTGTTTGTTTAGTTTAAACATGTAGAACTTGTTTGTGTGTTTAGTGCCTGTCTGTTTTTGCTCGCTCGTTCCTCCTGATGTCTGTGTTTACTGAACTAACTGTTCGATGCTAAAAATAAATCACACTGAACAAATTCCTATCTGGACTCCCAGACAACGGTGTCAAGAGTAAGGTGATGCTGCAGACCCTTCTGTATATTAATATCCTGCTGATATGACTTTAAATTAGGGCTGAGTAATACGAAGAAAAAAAAACAGACATATTTGTTTGGCCATATCAGTCGAAGTTGATAATTATCACAAGTTTTTGCTCTGGAGTAATGGTTGTGCAACATTGGCCAAAAAGGATCTATATCAATGAGCTAAACCAATCAGAAGCGTCGGTTGAAACCTTCTCATAAAGTACGGAACTTTATGTTTTTTTTTTAACACCAGTTTTTTTTTAACAGTCGTACCAGACAGTTGTGCTGAATTCTAAGATGGAAATAGAATTAATTGCCAAAGTGTCTAAATATCCCACAAAATAAATCGTGACAATTTTTATATGTTTTTTGTTTTAAAGAGAGAGTTCAGCCTACAAATCACTTGCAACCCCTTTTTCAGGATCCTAGATCTTAGGATTTCCATCTCTAGATGGAAACACGGTCAAAATAATACGTTCAGGAAACATTAAAGACACAGAAGAGCTTCGTCCGGAAACAGGAGCCATGTCCGTTGCGTGGAAATACTTCATCTTAAAAATAACCCGATGCTGATCAAACAACCATTGTTTGTGATCGCTAACGGCTAAAGTAACCGCAGAAGGCAACACAAGCTATCATCCCCTCCACCACAAACATGTTTTGGATATGAAACGAAGATCTACATGATTTTTCACGTCTGCAGGTCAACGTTTGCACCACAACACAAAACGCGACTCAGACGGGAATGAAAAGCAACCGCATGCGACAAGAAAAGCAGACGCCATCACCACCACTGTTACCAATAATGTAGAGAGAGTGCTTTCATTTAAAGTTGTTTTATATTTTTAAATATTTGAACACTACCTGGTTGGACTGGAAGCAATCTTATTAATGGTTCACAAACCTAAAAAATCTCACACCTTCTGTACTTAACGTTAGCTGTTTCAAAAACTATTTATTGTTGCTTCAGTGCAGTTACAGGGAACACACTGTAGCGCGCTTACATTTCATTTTACGTTGCAAAACTTGCATAAAAGAGTGATTTTGACAGCAACAATCGTGCATTCTGAGTTATTCACCTCATTACAATAATGAGTGTCTTTGTGAACAGCAGAATTCTGAGATCATACAAACCTGGGATAACACTAGTCTGTTCATTTTAAACCATTTACAGCAGTTGTTTTTCTCTAAACTATTAGGAAAATGAGTCATCACAAGTAGTCATGCATACAAAAAACCCTGTCAATTACGGCGATACCGTTATAAATAAATAAAAAAATACTGTCATTTACATTTTTGGTCAGATGTACTTGCTGGATTATGTTAATTCACTTGTTATCATAATTGTTAATTGTTTTGCACCTCTTGGCCAACCTACAAAACATGTATCTTAGAGAAAACCAATTCTAATTCATCAGAAGAAACATCGAACACTAAGAATAACTAACGCTTCTTACAGTTTTTTTTGTTGGTGTCAAAAAGCTACCTTCCTCCTAAAACAGTAACGGTGCCACTTTTTCGTAAAAACCAACGTAAAAATACCAACTCTCTGTGTTTCAGCATCCACACGCTTCGTCAAGTGTGAGAAATGTCACCATTTCTTCGTGGTTCTCTCGGAGACGGACACGAAGAAGAGTCTGAGCAAAGAGCCGGAGTCAGCAGCGGAGGCCGTCAAGCTAGCCTTCCAGCAGAAACCTCCCCCGCCTCCCAAAAAGGTTCTCATCCCTCGAGCACGACTCGCTGTGACTCCCCGAACTCCTTAGCTTCGCTCTCAACGCTTCCTCTTTTGATTTCTGGCAGATCTACGCGTATCTGGACAAGTACGTGGTGGGTCAGGACCACGCCAAGAAGGTGCTGTCGGTGGCGGTGTACAACCACTACAAGCGCATCTACAATAACATGCCAGCAGGTGCTCGTCAGCAGCAGCAGCAGCAGCAGCAGCAGGTGGAGGTGGAGAAGCAGGCCTCGCTCACACCTCGAGGTGTGTGCTGAAACTGGGATCGTAGTTGTCATGGTTTGATTCTGAAAATGCTCGAAACTTCTTGGATTTGGTTGGAAATGCTAAATTCCGATTGGCTGTAGCTTGATCCTCTCTTTGTTGTCAAAGATGGCTTCTATTATATCTTCTCTCTCTCTCTCTCTCTCTATATATATATATTTATATATTATATATAGTGATTATATTATATATATATATTTTATTCAATAATTTATTATTGAAGCTGCTGCAGGATCGGCAGATGTTCGCTCAATAGCGTTAAAAAAAAGAAAAGCCGCATTTATCCAAATTAACAATTTTTTAAAATATGTTAATATACATTTCTTCTATTTGTTTTTGTTTGCATTCATTTAAAAATATTTTTTTATGTTTAAGAGTTAATTTGTTGTTAACCTTCAGATTAGTTTGTAATTTACTTAGAATGATTGTTATTTTTTATGGTTTCTTAAATAAAATACTGCTTTATATTGTAAACCATTGTTTTTATTTATTTATTTGTAAGTTATATATTAAATATACATATATTTTCTATAACGTTACTTTTAAATGTAATTCTGTCATGTTATTATGTTTAAGTACGCTTACATTTTGTGTCATTAATGTAAATAAATCAAAATAATTTTCTTTGTTTCATTTAATTTTATTTTTAAATATTTGCATAAGAAATAAATTAAATGAACTTAAACAAGTTTTTCGTGTAGACACACGTTGAATTGATAAACCAATTTTTGTTCAGTTATAGTTATTTCCTTGTTAATGAATTAGTTGCTTAAACTCCAGTTTGTGCAGATACTTCCATTGTTTTGTTTTTTTAGTCACATTTTTAAATACGTGGCAAAAAAATAAGAATGAAATACTGAGCAGCAGAAACGAGCTGCAGGTACACCTGGCCATCACCTAACAATAATGGTTTAGGAGGCACAAGACTCAGCTAAAACCTGAATCTAACTGAAGAGTCATGTTCAAAAATGTCATCTTTTGGCATTTGTACAATTCTGAGAGTTTTAAATGAGATTTGATGGTGGTTTGGCCATAACTGTCCTCTTTCTCTGTAGAGCTAGAGCTCAGGCGGCGAGAGGACGAATACAGGTTTACAAGTAAGTGTACCCCACCACCCCTGTTACCCCGCCCCTCTGTCCTTAAAGCAGTTCAGATTAGTTCTGTGTTTCATTTGCTTTGATTTCGGTTGTGTTGTACAAATGCCAAAAATGTGTACTCGGCTTCTTTCTTTGCTTTAACCTTTTTCGTCATTGCCGTGAGGAATCAATGCATACTACTGCGGTGTTGAGGCTGGGGTTGTGTCCCAGTGACCTGATTTGGCTGTTCATGCGCCTCTTTAGTTGTGTGCAGCTCCTCTTCTCAGGAAATCCCTTTAGATCCTGTGAATAGAGCAGCTGTGCACACTAAGCAGTTTGACTTAACTAGTTAACAGTGTGCAGGACAGCCAGTCCTTTCTGAGGGCTCGGATGTTTCAACAGTTCAGCTCTGACGTCTGTGACTTTATCTGCTTTTTTTGCTTTGCGAAGTATCATTTTTATGCTAATGTTTTGTATTATTTTTATGCTTTTGAGACTGTTTTTCAGTGTGTTTATTGTTTGGTGTGCTTTTCTCACAGCAAATTAGTCAGTTTAGGTTGCTGTTTTTGATTTTGAGGGGCGAAGAAAGCTTTTTCCACTTTATACTAAGAGCCAGTTATATGAATAATGTTATTTTTTCATTCAAAAGTAAATATTTTTTGCATTATATTTTTGTTAGGGCAGACTGGAAGGTGCGTAGTAATTCAGTAAAATCGCTCACGTTCCACCTCCATGCCACCAGTAATATAGCTCACGTTCTGCCTCCACACCACCAGTAATATAGCTCACGTTCCACCTCCACACCACCAGTAATATAGCTCACGTTCTGCCTCCACACCACCAGTAATATAGCTCACGTTCCACCTCCACACCACCAGTAATATAGCTCACGTTCCACCTCCACACCACCAGTAATATAGCTCACGTTCTGCCTCCACACCACCAGTAAAATAGCTCACGTTCCGCCTCCACACCACCAGTAATATAGCTCACGTTCCGCCTCCACACCACCAGTAATATAGCTCACGTTCCACCTCCACACCACCAGTAATATAGCTCACGTTCTGCCTCCACACCACCAGTAATATAGCTCACGTTCCGCCTCCACACCACCAGTAATATAGCTCACGTTCTGCCTCCACACCACCAGTAAAATAGCTCACGTTCCGCCTCCACACCACCAGTAATATAGCTCACGTTCCGCCTCCACACCACCAGTAATATAGCTCACGTTCCGCCTCCACGCCACCAGTAATATAGCTCACGTTCCGCCTCCACGCCACCAGTAATATAGCTCACGTTCCACCTCCACACCACCAGTAATATAGCTCACGTTCCGCCTCCACGCCACCAGTAATATAGCTCACGTTCCACCTCCACGCCACCAGTAATATAGCTCACGTTCCACCTCCACACCACCAGTAATATAGCTCACGTTCCACCTCCACACCACCAGTAATATAGCTCACGTTCCGCCTCCACGCCACCAGTAATATAGCTCACGTTCCACCTCCACACCACCAGTAATATAGCTCACGTTCCACCTCCACGCCACCAGTAATATAGCTCACGTTCCGCCTCCACGCCACCAGTAATATAGCTCACGTTCCACCTCCACGCCACCAGTAATATAGCTCACGTTCCACCTCCACGCCACCAGTAATATAGCTCACGTTCCACCTCCACGCCACCAGTAATATAGCTCACGTTCCACCTCCACACCACCAGTAATATAGCTCACGTTCCACCTTCACACCACCAGTAATATAGCTCACGTTCCGCCTCCACACCACCAGTAATATAGCTCACGTTCCACCTCCACACCACCAGTAATATAGCTCACGTTCCACCTCCACACCACCAGTTATATAGCTCACGTTCCACCTCCACACCACCAGTTATATAGCTCACGTTCCACCTCCACACCACCAGTAATATAGCTCACGTTCCACCTCCACGCCACCAGTAATATAGCTCACGTTCCACCTCCACACCACCAGTAATATAGCTCACGTTCCACCTTCACACCACCAGTAATATAGCTCACGTTCCACCTCCACACCACCAGTAATATAGCTCACGTTCCACCTCTACACCACCAGTAATATAGCTCACGTTCCGCCTCCACGCCACCAGTAATATAGCTCACGTTCCACCTCCACACCACCAGTAATATAGCTCACGTTCCACCTCTACACCACCAGTAATATAGCTCACGTTCCGCCTCCACGCCACCAGTAATATAGCTCACGTTCCACCTCCACACCACCAGTAATATAGCTCACGTTCCACCTCCACACCACCAGTAATATAGCTCACGTTCCACCTCCACGCCACCAGTAATATAGCTCACGTTCCGCCTCCACGCCACCAGTAATATAGCTCACGTTCCACCTCCACACCACCAGTAATATAGCTCACGTTCCACCTCCACACCACCAGTAATATAGCTCACGTTCCACCTCCAAGCCACCAGTAATATAGCTCACGTTCCACCTCCACACCACCAGTAATATAGCTCACGTTCCACCTCCACACCAACAGTAATATAGCTCACGTTCCACCTCCACACCACCAGTAATATAGCTCACGTTCCACCTCCACACCACCAGTAATATAGCTCACGTTCCACCTCCACACCACCAGTAATATAGCTCACGTTCCACCTCCACACCACCAGTAATATAGCTCACGTTCCACCTCCACACCACCAGTAATATAGCTCACGTTCCGCCTCCACACCACCAGTAATATAGCTCACGTTCCGCCTCCACACCACCAGTAATATAGCTCACGTTCCGCCTCCACACCACCAGTAATATAGCTCACGTTCCACCTCCACACCACCAGTAATATAGCTCACGTTCCACCTCCACACCACCAGTAATATAGCTCACGTTCCACCTCCACACCACCAGTAATATAGCTCACGTTCCACCTCCACACCACCAGTAATATAGCTCACGTTCCACCTCCACACCACCAGTAATATAGCTCACGTTCCACCTCCACACCACCAGTAATATAGCTCACGTTCCACCTCCACACCACCAGTAATATAGCTCACGTTCACCTCCACACCACCAGTAATATAGCTCACGTTCCACCTCCACACCACCAGTAATATAGCTCACGTTCCACCTCCACACCACCAGTAATATAGCTCACGTTCCACCTCCACACCACCAGTAATATAGCTCACGTTCCACCTCCACACCACCAGTAATATAGCTCACGTTCCACCTCCACACCACCAGTAATATAGCTCACGTTCCACCTCCACACCACCAGTAATATAGCTCACGTTCCACCTCCACACCACCAGTAATATAGCTCACGTTCCACCTCTACACCACCAGTAATATAGCTCACGTTCCACCTCTACACCACCAGTAATATAGCTCACGTTCCACCTCCACACCACCAGTAATATAGCTCACGTTCCACCTCCACGCCACCAGTAATATAGCTCACGTTCCACCTCCACGCCACCAGTAATATAGCTCACGTTCCACCTCCACACCACCAGTAATATAGCTCACGTTCCACCTCTACACCACCAGTAATATAGCTCACGTTCCACCTCCACACCACCAGTAATATAGCTCACGTTCCACCTCCACACCACCAGTAATATAGCTCACGTTCCACCTCTACACCACCAGTAATATAGCTCACGTTCCACCTCCACACCACCAGTAATATAGCTCACGTTCCACCTCCACACCACCAGTAATATAGCTCACGTTCCACCTCCACGCCACCAGTAATATAGCTCACGTTCCACCTCCACGCCACCAGTAATATAGCTCACGTTCCACCTCTACACCACCAGTAATATAGCTCACGTTCCACCTCTACACCACCAGTAATATAGCTCACGTTCCACCTCCACACCACCAGTAATATAGCTCACGTTCCACCTCTACACCACCAGTAATATAGCTCACGTTCCACCTCCACACCACCAGTAATATAGCTCACGTTCCACCTCCACACCACCAGTAATATAGCTCACGTTCCACCTCCACACCACCAGTAATATAGCTCACGTTCCACCTCCACACCACCAGTAATATAGCTCACGTTCCACCTCCACACCACCAGTAATATAGCTCACGTTCCACCTCCACACCACCAGTAATATAGCTCACGTTCCACCTCCACACCACCAGTAATATAGCTCACGTTCCACCTCCACACCACCAGTAATATAGCTCACGTTCCACCTCCACACCACCAGTAATATAGCTCACGTTCCACCTCTACACCACCAGTAATATAGCTCACGTTCCACCTCCACACCACCAGTAATATAGCTCACGTTCCACCTCCACACCACCAGTAATATAGCTCACGTTCCACCTCTACACCACCAGTAATATAGCTCACGTTCCACCTCTACACCACCAGTAATATAGCTCACGTTCCACCTCCACGCCACCAGTAATATAGCTCACGTTCCACCTCCACGCCACCAGTAATATAGCTCACGTTCCACCTCCACGCCACCAGTAATATAGCTCACGTTCCACCTCCACGCCACCAGTAATATAGCTCACGTTCCACCTCTACACCACCAGTAATATAGCTCACGTTCCACCTCCACACCACCAGTAATATAGCTCACGTTCCACCTCTACACCACCAGTAATATAGCTCACGTTCCACCTCCACACCACCAGTAATATAGCTCACGTTCCACCTCCACACCACCAGTAATATAGCTCACGTTCCACCTCTACACCACCAGTAATATAGCTCACGTTCCACCTCCACACCACCAGTAATATAGCTCACGTTCCACCTCCACACCACCAGTAATATAGCTCACGTTCCACCTCCACACCACCAGTAATATAGCTCACGTTCCACCTCCACACCACCAGTAATATAGCTCACGTTCCACCTCCACACCACCAGTAATATAGCTCACGTTCCACCTCCACACCACCAGTAATATAGCTCACGTTCCACCTCTACACCACCAGTAATATAGCTCACGTTCCACCTCCACACCACCAGCAATATAGCTCACGTTCCACCTCCACACCACCAGTAATATAGCTCACGTTCCACCTCCACACCACCAGTAAAAGTCATGTTAAAACTCCACCAAACCTCCCCCTTTCTGCCTCCACTCTTCCAAGGAGCCCTCTAGTGTTTTACCTCAGTGGCTATGTTGAAACCTCTCTTATGCCTCAAATGATATTTTCAAATTGGGGCCAGCTTCACAGAGGTGCTCTAGACAAACACAAGCTCTCATAAGTAAACGCGCATAAAAACTTCTACAATACCAAAAAAAATACTTGATAAAAGCAGATGCACGGATTCATTAAGCATTATGTGGATGAAGCATGTAAAGGCTAAACACTGATGTAGAAGAATCGAATAATAGTCATTAGCTTAATAATTAAAGTAACTTGTTTTCTTTCTCTCTTTGTTCTGCGCAGAGCTGCTTCAGATCGCCGGCATCAGTCCTCATGGCAATGCTCTGGGCGCCTCCGTGCAGCAGCAGAACCAGCAGAGTCCTCCAGAGAAGAGAGGAGGAGACGTGCTGGACTCCACACACACTGACATCAAACTGGAGAAGAGCAACATCGTTCTGCTGGGCCCCACCGGCTCGGGTCAGACATCTAAATTACTCTTCGTTCCTTAGAAATATAGTTTTTTGTATTACTTATTTTGTGGGCACCGTATCAGAAGAATTTGACTCACTATTAGATGATCCACAGAAGCTTTGCAGCATTCGTTGAAAAGAGATGGTTGTCTGTCTTCAGAATGGGTTGCCAGAGATGTAGAGATCACAAAAAAATAGCTTCTTCTCAAAATGTAGTAGAATTTTAGTTTTTTTTAAGGAATTACTTAAAAGACTTGATTGTTTTTAGATTTGCTTCTGCCGTACTGTTAAAAGTATTCTTACTGTATCAAAAAAAAAAAAATTAATAAATATATATATATATATATATATATATATATATATATATATATATATGAATATTCAATATACAATTTGTTAGTGTTTTTTTTTCTTCTTTTAACTGTTTTACTGGTAAATTTTTTTTTTACTTCATAGTATAATTAGAAGCTTATATGCTTATAAAAAAACAGATGTTATAGAGCCTTCGTATTAAAT
This sequence comes from Danionella dracula, assembly GCA_900490495.1. NCBI lineage: Eukaryota > Metazoa > Chordata > Actinopteri > Cypriniformes > Danionidae > Danionella > Danionella dracula. Next base: position 340,198 of record UELW01000333.1, on the reverse strand, counting down.
GTGCTGTTTTTCTTTCCTAAAATAAAAAAACTGTTGATTTCACTCAATATTTTTTGTTTGCTTATGTCAGTTAGATGCATTAGAAAATAAGTCCTCTAGCAAGACTGAACTCTTTTTGTTTGAAATCCAGCTGTATCTCTGTAAAGCTTGAGTTTGCGTAAAAATGTCATGCTGCACCTGTGAAAGTTGTCGTGGATCCTCACAGGGTGACCCTGACCCGAACCGGAACACTTTTTTTTACAAAGATGTCTCTCGCGGAGGACAGCCAGCCGTATGTTTGTTGTTTCGTGTGAAGGGTGCACTCATAGATGTGAAGCATTGATGAATATTGATCAATAACACCGTTTTCGTTTGTTTGTTTAAAGGGAAAACTCTTCTAGCCCAAACGCTGGCCAAGTGCCTGGACGTGCCCTTCGCCATCTGCGACTGCACCACGCTGACTCAGGCCGGGTACGTGGGCGAGGACATCGAGTCGGTGATCGCCAAACTTCTGCAGGACGCCAACTACGTGATCGAGAAGGCGCAGCAAGGTAATGGTTTCAAGTTCCCAAAAACACTGTCACAACCTCAACTTTCATTTTAAGAGTCTTACATTTAAAATCTCAAATTTTAGGTCTGAAAAGGTCTTAAATTCACTCTTTTAGGTATAGTGTTCTCATCAAGGTGCAACAACCGTAGACTAAACAGCACGCTAAACTCCATTCAAGACAAATAGTTGAGTCAACGTAATTTTGATTGCTTTAACTAAAGACTCTTTCATCATGACATGGAGTGAAAACTGATAAAAACACAGAAAAGCAAAGGAATACGTATGCATGTAAAATGATCACCTATATAGCCTTCAAACATTCCAGTTTTTTTTTTTTTTTTTTTTTTAACATAACACTCATCCTCTCTTTTAACCAAAAATATCATCAATCTTTACCAAGTAAACATTCATACATCAAAATAATCATCCATATTTAACATTTCAACTGGTTACGACATTGAGTCATCAGTTTTTGTAGTGAATGGCGAACAGAACATTTAACCGCATTCTACGCTGCTTCTCCGCTTGAGTTAAATTAACAAAACAGGAAGTGACGTGCCTTTACCTGTCGACTTCCTTTCCCTTCAAAATAAATCCAATACAAAATTCTAATCATGACACTAGGTCTTAAATAGTTTTTCCCATTTAAAGCTCATCTGATGTTTATTTGTTTGTTTGTTTTTTGCTTGGGGTTGCCAGATATTAAGAAACCGCTCGTAATATTCATAAATGCTCAAAATCACAAAAGTGATGCGTAGGGTTGCCAGATATTAACAAAATGCTTGTAACACTCATAAATGCTCAAAATCACAGAAGTGATGCGTAGGGTTGCCAGATGTTAATAAAATGCTCATGAGCACTCATAAATGCTCAAAATTACAGAAGTGATGCGTAGGGTTGCCAGATGTTAATAAAATGGTCATGAGCACTCATAAATGCTCAAAATCACAGAAGTGATGCGTAGGGTTGCCAGATATTAAGAAAATGGTCATGAGCACTCATAAATGCTCAAAATTACAGTACAGAAGTGATGCGTAGGGTTGCCAGATGTTAATAAAATGCTCAAAATTGTAAACGTGAGGGTTAGGGTTGCCAGATATTCAGAAAGTCCTCGTAACATTCATAAATGGCCAAAATAACAAAAGTGATGGTTATGGTTGCCAGATGTTAAGAAAACACTCATAACATTCATAAACGCCCAAAATAACTAAAGTGATGGTTAGGGTTGCCAGATATTAAGAAAATGGTCATGAGCACTCATAAATGCTCAAAATAACAAAAGTGATGGTTAGGGTTGCCAGATATTAAGAAACCGCTCGTAACATTCATAAATGCTCAAAATCACAAAAATGATGGTTAAGGTTGCCAGATATTAACAAAATGCTTGTAACACTCATAAATGCTCAAAATCACAAAAGTGATGCTTAGAGTTGCCAGATATTAAGAAACCGGTCGTAACATTCATAAATGATCAAAATCACAAAAGTGATGGTTAGGGTTGCCAGATATTAAGAAAGCGGTCGTAACATTCATAAATGATAAAAATCTAACTGAAATTGTAAGCATTGTGAGTTTGAGGAAGTTTTCATAAATGCTCTAAAGCATACGTTATGGTTAGGGTTTATGGTAACCTGCAGAAACCTTGTTTAACATGAAAGACTTGTTTTTGGATCTGTAAACGCTGTTCGGCTGCTTGTTCCAGGCATCGTGTTCCTGGACGAGGTGGATAAGATCGGGAGCGTTCCTGGAATCCATCAGTTAAGAGACGTGGGAGGAGAGGGGGTGCAGCAGGTCAGCGCTCAACTCAACGCTCCTCCGATGAACTTCAGCCTAAATCACAGCAGCTGTTAACGATCGATAGGAACTCTCTCAGTCTCACTTCCTTGTTTCCAGGTTGCTTCTCTAATTACGCGTGTGCTGCTCTCATTTCTGCTTTATAACGATCATTTCGAGCGTGCCTTACTGGAGAAAAGTGATGTGTTCATACTGAAAGCCTCACAAAGTCCTCAAACTTAATTTCAAGCCACTCTACTCTTTTAAAGATTCCTTTTTCTGATTTCAGAGTCAAAAATGGCCTTCAAATCCTGTTCAGATAGTGTTAGTTCTATGTTACAAAAATGTTTTGTGTAAAACGACATTTCATTTATCCTTAGCAGGTGGAGCCTTTGAGTCTCTGTAGTTGATCTCTAATTTTTGAAGTGGATAAAAAAAATCTGTGCCAATTTTGTGCAAAAACAAAACTAGCTTATTTCAAGTTGTCCCCATTCTGCATTGGAGCTAGAGATGTGCCAAATCAATCTGAACTGAAGTTGATTTAAACTATTAACAATTGTAATTTAATTAAATGGAACATTATATGCCATTAAAAAAAAGATTTTGCAATAGAATTTCATCATTTGAATTTGGATTCCGTAACTTGATTGTTGAACTTCTGAAATGTAAAACAACTGAATTGTTTTTAAAGGCATAATTAATTATAGACGTACTTTCAATCTATCTGTATCCAGTTTGTAAAAATACAGCTTGACGTTTTCCGGGTGAAAAATTTCCAAACATCAAATTCACTATTCTAACATTTAAACTGCAAAACTCCCGTCAGATCTCACAGAGACTAGCGCAGGGGTTGGCAACACAAAATGTTGGAAGAGCCATATTGGACCAAAAAAAACAAAACAAAAATATATCTGGAGCCTCAAAAAATTAAAAGCATTGAATAAGCCTTACAATGAAGGCAACACAAACTGTATGTATCTAAATTAGCTGTATTAGCCTACTATAAAAATTACTAAGTTGGCTACAAATACATAATGAGCCTTCATGATTAATTTTTTATTTTTCTGTAGAGAATGACGCACCACGTGACTCCTCTGTTGTACGATGCCACCTCAAGTTTAACTTCATTACAATATTAATGAATTATGTTTCATTGCTTTGATGAAATTAAAGAAATGCAATAAAGAAATCAGATTTTTGATGCCATTTTTATTTTGAGGATTCGCAAAAAACAACATCAAAATGGGCCGTGCATAACGTGCCCCTTTATCTGGGCAACAAACAGAGCAATAAAACGATGATTCAGCTGCCGGTGTGTTTACCGCAGACCCCGCCTGGCATCCTGCCCCCTGCTGGTAGAAACGTCTGTCGCAGGCTATTTCTGTCGTTGACAGAAATGTTGAAATTAAACATTTATTCTACACTCTTTTACAGCATTGGAAAACGTTAAGAATGTTTGTCCTATTACAGAAACCATATTAAACAAAAAATATATTCACCTCCCCCATCTTTTCCATTTTCAAACATTTTTGAAAAAGCTCCAGGGAGCCAATAGGGCGGCGCTAAAGAGCCGCGGGTTGCCGACCCCTGCTCTAGGTGAAGGTGATCTCCAGTCGACGACGCGTTAAGGCTGCTGCTGCTGTTGTTGTTGTTGGTTTGCAGGGTTTGCTCAAGCTGCTGGAAGGCACCATCGTGAACGTTCCTGAAAAGAACACGAGGAAGCTCAGAGGAGAAACCGTGCAAGTGGACACCACCAACATCCTGTTCGTCGCTTCTGGAGCTTTCAATGGACTCGACCGCATCATCAGCAGAAGAAAGAACGAGAAGGTGAGTTCTAAACAGATGCACACACATCAACACTATCGATTCTTAAAGTGTCATGTAAGTGACCTGCTTGCTGTATTTAATACACTGCATGTCGGCCAATTAAAGGATAGTTTAATTCCTATTTTCAGTAAACTATTTATAGCGACCTTACAGAGCAAGAGAGAGCGAGAAACCAAAAAAGAAAGGTGAGCGAGCGTGAGAAAGAAAGGAGAGAGAAAAAAAGGAAGGAGGGAGAGAGAGGAGAGCATGAGAGAATGAAGAGTGAGAAAAAGAGTGAGAAAGGAGAGATAGAATGAGAGAGAGAGAGAAATACAGAACAGAGAAAAGGAGAGAGTGAGTGAGAGAGAGAGAGAAATATAGAACAGAGAAAGGGAGGGAGAGAGTGCCAGAAAAGAAGGGATAGATGGATAGAGAGAGAGAGCACATATGAGAGAGAGAGAGCACATATGAGAGAGAGAGCACATATGAGAGAGAGAGAGAGCACATATGAGAGAGAGAGAGAGAGCACATATGAGAGAGAGAGAGAAATACAGAACAGAGAAAGGGAGAGAGCGAGAGAGAGAAAAAAATATAGAACAGAGAAAGGGAGGGAGTGCCAGAAAAGAAGGGATAGATGGATAGAGAGAGAGCACATATGAGAGAGAGAGAGAGAGAAATACAGAACAGAGAAAGGGAGAGTGAGAGAGAGAGAGAAATATAGAACAGAGAAAGGGAGGGAGTGCCAGAAAAGAAGGGATAGATGGATAGAGAGAGAGCACATATGAGAGTGAGAGAGAGAGAGAGCGAGCACATATGAGAGAGAGAGAGAGACTTATTCAGATGTATCAGTGTCTAATAAACAAGTCTACGCTAACATTAGATGTGAAGAGGGTCAATGCCATAAAGCTCAGTGAGGATCATTAATTATCAACATTTTTAAGCTTAAACTTAAGCGTGTTTCTCGGTATCTATATCACAAATAAATAATACGTTCATTATTATAAAGTTCATTAACAATAAGACGATTCATCTATTTCAGTACCTCGGGTTTGGAACGCCGTCGAACATGGGGAAGGGGCGGAGGGCTGCGGCCGCGGCGGATCTGGCGAACACCTCGGGCGGGGAGGTGGACGCCGTGGCTGAGATCGAGGAGAAGGACCGACTGCTGAAGCACGTGGAGGCTCGGGACCTGATCGACTTCGGCATGATCCCGGAGTTTGTAGGCCGCCTCCCTGTGGTGGTACCCCTTCACAGTCTGGACCAGGAGATGCTGGTGCAGATCCTCACAGAGCCTCGAAACGCTGTGGTCCCTCAGTACCAGGCCCTCTTCAGCATGGACAAGGTTTGTGCTTCTACACCTTTGCAGCGTCCCAATCCGAACACTTACACCGCACCCTTAAAGTCGTTTTCGTCACGTGAGAGCTTAACTCCTTCGTCTCCATTACATCCATTATCTTGTCAGCTTTTGACCCTTCGGGGTCGCCACAGCAAATGAACCGCCATCTCTTCCGGCATATGTTTTATATGGTGGATGCCCTTCCAGCTGCAACCCATTCCTGGGAAATATTCATTTAATATTTCAGCTTCAAAACAAATTGACACAGGGGTTGGTTTTTATTGCTCATGGCAGCAGGGGTTACTTAATTTGACCACAATATCCCCTCTCCCTAGCAACCAGTTGCTTACCCTAGCAACCATATTTGCGCTTTAATATTACATCTTCAAAAAAAACTGACAAAGAGCTTTGTTTTTATCTTTTTGGCAGCACTGAGTACTTAATTTGACCACAATATCCCCTCTCCCTAGCAACCAGTTGCTTACCCTAGCAACCATATTAGCACTTTAATATTGCAGCTACAAAAAATGTAAGCTGAGAGGTTGTTTTTTATCATTCATGGTGGCTCTGAGTACTTAAATTGACCCCACTGTCCCTTCCCTAGCAACCAGTGGGTTACCCTAGCAACCATATTTGCGCTTTAACATTACATCTTCAAAAAAAACTGACAAAGAGCTTTGTTTTTATCTTTTTGGCAGCACTGAGTACTTAATTTGACCACAATATCCCCTCTCCCTAGCAACCAGTTGCTTACCCTAGCAACCATATTAGCACTTTAATATCGCGGCTTCAAAATAAATTGAAAACCATGAAAGTGTGAATAGTGCGTGTATTGAAAACTGCCACGAAAAAAACACACAGAAACTTTTAATAATGAACTCCAGAACAGTAGTTACCCCTTCAGATGGTTTCTTGGTACTAGTTTTTAGTTGGTAGTTTCACCCTGCTTGTAATCATTGTTCTTGTTAGTGTTACATTTTCTTATGAAAACTTGTGGCCGGTTTTGTTGTCAGTGTGAGCTCAACGTGACGCCCGACGCCCTGAGAGCAATCGCCAGGCTGGCTCTGGAGCGTAAAACCGGAGCTCGCGGCCTTAGATCCATCATGGTGAGGGAAACCTTTTCAGCACCCTCATAGCTTTTCACATCCTCGAAGCTGTTTATTCACTGCTGTGTACCCACAGGAGAAACTGCTGCTAGACCCCATGTTTGAAGTGCCACACTCGGATATCGTGGCAGTGGGCGTGAACAAAGATGTGGTGCAAGGAAAGGCTGAGCCGCAGTATCTCAGGTGAGCCATCCCATTAGCTCTTTCATTCAAAATTCCTTAAAAATGACTCCTTATTCAGGTCTTTCCATACTTCTGAACAAACTCTTCCTGGACTGAAGCTCAATCTTTACCTTTCAAACTTTTATTCCCTTTTTACGGTTTCATCTCTATTTTTATTTTGTCCAATAACAGCTAATAACAAGTAATTTGATGTGTGTTGCTTGCCGATTTTATTCATTTTGTTAGATTTTTTTTATTCAGCACACATTGTCTCCCCAGCAACCAGATTGATCACCTTAGCAACCAAATAAGAACCCAGTTTGTTTATACAAACCCCCCCACCCCCCGCGCCTCCCCCCCCCCCCCCCCCCCCCGATGTCCACATGTCGCGTCAGAAGTAACGATCCCAAGTTTTCAAAAGCTGACAAAAATCAAAAGGATTTATATTAGAACAACAAGCATACAATTGATTCTATGCAACTAAATTTTCACTTGAATAAGTTATAAATAAGGAGTTATTTAACATTAAGGAGTAGTTACATTTATTTTACATTACATTCGATTACATTGTTTTACATTTATAAGTTACATCTGGCCCTTTGAGGACAGCCATTATGCTAATGTGGCCCTCGGTGAAAATGAGTTTGACCCCCCTGCTCTAGAGGGAAACCGTTCCTCAGTGCGATGTAGAGCAGGTTCTCTAGTTTTGTTGAATACACGCTTAGTTAAATCCAGTACAGTTCTGGATTTACCGGGTTTAGCACCGTTCACATTACATTTACATTTATGCATTTGGCAGACGCTTTTGTCCAAAGCGACTTACATTAGGGAGAGACAATATGCAATCTGTTACACCGTCAGAGTCTATCTCAACTTCTCACAATAGAAATTGTATCAACTGATCAATAAACCATAGCAGTAGAGGAAGAAGGTAAAGACAGAGGAGGGAAAAAGAAGGTAGTATTTTTTTTTTTTTTTTTTTTTTTTTTATAGTAGGTGTTCTCTGAAGAGAAGAGTTTTCAGTTGCTTTTTGAAAGCTGTTAGTGTTGCTGCTTTCCTGACTGGATCAGGAGTTTGTTCCATCAACCAGGTCATGTCAAGGAAATATCAGCGGAAGCACGGATCCTCGCATCCACACGGACTCTCATTCCTGCCTGGCTTTCTCTCCATTCAGAGCCGCAGCTAAAGAGTCTTCCGAGGAGGAGTACGACTCCGGGATCGAGGAGGAGAACTGGACACGACAGGCCGACGCTGCCAAAAACTAACGACGTTCAGACATCTCTTTCTCGAACTGATCATCTGCCTCCTGTTTGCTTCTCGAGGGTCCATTTCCTGGTGACTTTTTAGTTCTTTTAACATGAAATCAGTGTTTCTTTCCTGGTTCAGCTGTAGGCAGTCACCCTAAAACGACTAGAGATCAAGATTAATCTATTTTATTTTATTATTCTAAACGAGAGCCGAGTGATTTTATGAGCAGTAGAGGGATTGTGAAGATGGCCGTCTGAGGTCAGTGTTCCCCCGTTCTGGATGTAATTAACTGCGTGTTACACTTAAAGTCTTCCCCGGCTTCCTGTCTATCTATATTTAAGCCACTATTTATGATTGTAGGAATTAATTATTAAAGGTCAATCAGACGTATTTAAGCCCCACCATGTGAATAATTTTGGATACATTTCATGATTTTTAGCGATCTTGTTTCCCATCATGTCACTCCGCTGCAGCGTTGATATCAGGGAAGCCATTTTTATTTAATTTAAATAAAAACAAAACGGACGTCGTAACGTGGTTCTTGCGTGGCAGTCCATGGTGAAAGTTTTATTTGCATCCGCTAGTTTAAAACTTATCTAAATCTTTTTTTTTTGGACAAACTTAGTCCCTCAAGTGCATTTTTTTTCTCTGAAAAATGCATTTTTGTTGAACGCAAGTGTAAAGTGGGGAGCGGTGTGTGATTGTGATCTTGTTTTCAAGGGTTAACGAACAAAAGTGATGTATGTAGGAATAAAATGTAAATATTCAAGAGACTTGTTTGCTGTCCATTATTTAACCAACCTTACAGTTATAAATAATTTATTTCAGATATCATAGATTTTTACTGTTATAGTGTTCTTAATTTAACCTTTTATTTCAGATATCATAGATTTTTACTGTTATAGTGTTCTTAATTTAACCTTTTATTTCAGATATCATAGATTTTTACTGTTATAGTGTTCTTAATTTAACCTTTTATTTCAGATATCATAGATTTTTACTGTTATAGTGTTCTTAATTTAACCTTTTATTTCAGATATCATAGATTTTTACTGTTATAGTGTTCTTAATTTAAGCTTTTATTTCAGATATCATAGATTTTTACTGTTATAGTGTTCTTAATTTAACCTTTTATTTCAGATATCATAGATTTTTACTGTTATAGTGTTCTTAATTTAACCTTTTATTTCAGATATCATAGATTTTTACTGTTATAGTGTTCCTAATTTAAGCTTTTATTTCAGATATCATAGATTTTTATTGTTATAATGTTCCTAATTTAAGCTTTTATTTCAGATATCATAGATTTTTACTGTGATAATGTTCCTAATATAAGCTTTTATTTCAGATGTCATAGATTTTTACTGTGATAATATTACTAATAAAAGCTTTTATTTCAGATATCATAGATTTTTACTGTTAAAATGTTCCTAATAAAAACTTTTATTTCAGATGTCATAGATTTTTACTGTTATAATATTCCTAATTTAAGATTTTATTTCAGATATCATAGATTTTTACTGTTATAGTGTTCTTAATTTAACCTTTTATTTCAGATATCATAGATTTTTACTGTTACAGTGTTCTTAATTTAACTTTTTATTTCAGATATCATAGATTTTTACTGTTATAGTGTTCCTAATTTAAACTTTTATTTTGAAATTTCCAGTACATCAACCGACTTTGCTCCAGATATCATTATTCTCTTCAAATGTAGCAAATTTATGCTTAATAAATAATATTTAGTGAACAAATTAAATTACAAAAAGAGAGAATACTGTAAAATAAATACAAGATGATCACAAAGTAGAGATATTCCTTGTTTAATTTTCATTTAAGCACTGAAATGTTTGAGTTGTTTTTTTATGACAGAACACATTGGTTTTAGTATGCTCTATTTAGAGGAATGGATAAAATATTTTGCTTGTAAAAACAGGTTTTCCAGAAGGTAACTGGTATGTCCTCCAAGGTTACATAAAATATAGCATGCAATATTTTCAGTTGAATAACTACCAAATGTATAATTCAGCCAACTTCGAAAATGAACACAAAAGAGTGAAATAAATCAACGTTACACTTCAGTCTAAACTGATATTGGGATGACACTTTTTAACGGTTAATTTCATAATAGTTCATACTCAACCTTTTCAAGCGGGAGTACGAACGCATTTAGCTTACCAAAATAAAATAAAACATTACGGTTCTGACAAAGAAAACAAAAACGTTTTAATCACATGAAAACCGTTGAATCGGCGGGACCTGTTTAAGCGCTTTAATTTTGAAGACGTCCCGGAAGCGATAAACATAACTTCCGGTTTGACGCTCTTTTGATAAACATTGAACGCTGAGCTCTCTTTATGTCGTTTTTGTCTATTTTTAAGGCTACGTAATGGATCATTCTCACCAGTTTAGATTTACGAGCGCTCAACCGCCTCCTTTAGGTAATTCTGCTGGTTTCGACGGCGCTCTTTATGCGGGAACATCGTCAGGATTGCCGCCGATGGCTCCTTCAGCAACCACAGGACCCACATGGGGGAATTATCAGCCTGCTCCACCATCTCAACACCGACACTGGCCTCAGTTTCCACCTTTCGACCCCAGCAGGCCACCCCCGGGGTTATTTGAACAACCTAAATGTGATGAAAAATCTCCGCCCTGGCCTCAACACCAGTGGAGTCATCCAAATCCGCTGCATCAGCACCAAAACCTCCAATTCCAACCTCAAGACCCTCAAGTTCAGCAATATTTTCCTAATTCAGCACCACCGTCATATCAGCACAACACCTACACCCATGGGATGCAGAATTTCACCGTTAACTGGATGGAAGAGCCCGTACATGAGAAAGAAATGCAAAATAAAAGTCACCAGGTCAGTGGGTTCGATGAAGAAACTCAAGAGAGATTAAAAGATGATCTTTGGATTACGCAGTTTTTGCTCCAGAGGGTCAACAAAACAAGTCAACCTGTTAAAGTCCTCAAACCATCAATTTCTGAGTTCAAAGTGAAGCTTTACGGCGCTGCTGAGATGCTTTTAGAGTTAAAACTCATCTGTCAGACCTTGAAGGATAATTTGGAGAATGAAGCGGCATGGGCCGAGGCACTCTTAAAAGCGACAGACGTCAAGATCACAGTCCAGCAGAGGATGTCCGATCTGAGGAAACCAGAATCACTCAGCAGTATCCAGCGGAGAGTGGTCCAGATTCAGAAGAGGAGAGCGAGGATGCAGAGGAGGAAGCTGCGGTTGGTGGAGGAGAAGCAGGAGCTGGAGGAGAGCAGGGATCAGAGAGAGGCGGAGGTGGACAAATGGCAGATGAAGCGCCTTCAGGAGGTGGAGGAGAAGAACCGGGTGAGCGCTCCTCTAGAGTTATTTTGTGCGCGAGTATACGTGGGATGTCTGACTGTTTGTGTGTTTCAGGAGAAAGAGTTAAAGATGTCCGCTGATGCCGTGCTCTCGGATGTCAGGAAGAAACAAGGCGATGCCAAACGAATGCTGGACATCCTCAAATCCCTGGAGAAGCTCAGAAAGCTCCGTAAAGAGGCGGCGGCGAGGAAAGGTGATGCAGATATTCAGTCAGAGGAACCCTTGAGTGACTTACTACCGTAAGAGCTGAGTAAATTGCACCCACGTAGTTCGTTCAGGGAGTATTGAGAAGAAGAAAAAAACAAATTTTAAGCTAAACCATGTTCTCTTCTTACTTGTTCTGCTTTTGAACAACTTGCACACAAGCAGAGTAGCACAAACCTGATATAACCTGTCTCACAGACCCCGGAACAGAGTTTTTAATACAAAAATAAAAATATTGTGGAGGAAGGGTAAGGAGAGACGATGAGAAATTGTAAACAGAAAAAAAAATTATTTTTAAAAGAATTTGAATAAATGGTGTCATGAACTGAGAAACTAGAAAGTGGCTTAACAATGTTTTAATATAAATGTAAAAATGTAAATGTTTTTTCTGAGTTGTTAGCAAGTCTTCAGTATTGTCCTCTGACTAAAGGCAAAAAAATCGTTGGACTCCCGAACCATCAAACATTTTCAGCAGCGGGAGATTCAAAGACAGAATACTGTTGAAGGGCCATAAGAAGCAACTGTTACAGAAATAAGTCATATAAATTATATATATATATATATATATATATATATATATATATATATGTATGTATATATATATGTGTATATATATATATATGTATATATATATATATGTATATATATATGTATCTCTCTATCTGTGTATATATCTATATGTCTATGTATCTATATATATATCTATCTCTATATATATTATATATATATATATATATATATATATATATATATATATATATATATATATATGTATGTATGTTTTTAAAGTACACCGAAGTAGGCAGAAGGGCTTTTTGTTGGGCTCGGGAAGATCCAGACTAACCCGAGCCTAAAAGAACAACAAAACTATTTTCAGACACAAAATTTAATACAAGTCCAAAAATATCTAAATATTCAGGATGACTTAAGTTCAAAGGTTTTGATAAAACACTCATAAATGTTTAAAAAAGTAAAAATTGATTGTGCTGGTGTACAGATGTTGAGAAAATTCTCCTAAATGTTAAAAAAAGTTTAAAGTAAAGTTAGGGTTGCCAGTGCTTTAGAAAACGCTAGTGAACACTCATGGATGCTCAAAATCTTCAAAGTTGTCATTTGGGTTGCCAGATATTGATATACAACAATATCAATGCTTCTAAATGTAAAAACAAAACCTAAAAGTTAGGTTTTTGGGTTGCCAGAGAGTGAGAAAATCCTAAATGTGGAAAAAAAAAAAGCAAAAATGACTGTTAGGGTTGCCAGATTTTGATTTAAGACTCATAAATGTTTGAAAATGTATAAATGTTTGTGAGGGTTTGCCAGAGATTAGGCAAACATGCATAAATGTGCAAAATCTTAAAAGTGATTTTTAGGATTATTGGATATTAACTCAAGACTAATAAATGTAAAAATGATAGCTGGGGTTGCCAGAGTTTAGGAAAACCGTCATAAATGCTCAAAACATAAGTGATCGTGAAGGTTGCCAGAGATTGAGAAAATGCTCCTAAATTTAAAGTAAAAAGGAGGTTTTGGGTTGCCAGAGAGTGAGAAAAGGCTCCTAAATGTAAAAAATAAAGTAACTGTTAGGGTTGCCAGAGTTTGAGAAAACCTTCGTAAATACTCAAAAACATAAAAGTGATGATTAGCGTTTCACAATGTAATGTGAAGCGTAGTGTTAATAACGTTTTGTGTGTGTTTTTTGATAAGGGTCTTAAATTTGATTAGCTATTTTATTTTTAAACCTGCAATATGTGAAGTCTGTGAGGCTTATAAAGGTCTGTCCTCGAGTTAAAGTATCATCTTTAGACTTATTTAAAAAGTGCAAGCGCTGAAGTGAAATAGAAAGCTCCGCGTGTCCCCGGCTCACCTCGATGCTCGTCCTCAGGCCTCTTCCCTGGCTCGGAGAGCGACGAGCGGTTCGAGGGCCACCTGGAGCGCCTCAGGAGTCTGATCCGGAAGAGAAGCGCCCTCTACGGGACGGAGGAGAAGGCTCTGCAGGTCATGCTGGAGGGGGAGCAGGAGGAGGAGCGCAAGAGGGAGCGAGAGAAGCGGCTGAAGAGAGAGCGAGAGAAGCAGCTGCAGAAGAGGAGGGAGATCGACGCCATGCTGTTCGGAGGTACGCAGACCCTGGAGCAGAGCTTGTAATAGAAACGGAAATACATTGTGGAGGAAAGACACCGTGAAATTGTGAACTTAGCAGTTTGTTATGGCGTAGCCAAGGCTTATAGCACAAAAAAATAAATATTTTTATTTGACTTAAAGGGGTCACGAGCTGAGAAACTAGGAAGTTGTTCCTTTAAAAAAAAATTTTTTTTATGTAAATGTTTTTGTTCTGAGTTGTTAGCAAGCCTCAGTGAAGTCCTCTGACTAAAGATAACAGCAAATTCAATCGCTTGACTGCCGAACCATCAAACATCTTCAGCAGCGGAAGATTCAGAGACAGGATACTGTTAAAGGGCGATTAGAGGCATCTGTTATGTAAATAAGCCAACTGAAGTAGAATATTTATATTAAAGAACACCGAAGTAGGTGTGTACAACTGCGTGTAGAGGGGAGGGCTTTGCGAAGCTCCAGACTAGCCTGCGTTCGGAGGTACACGCCTCCTGTGTTGAGATCTTCTTACTCGCATCGTTTTTGAGCTTTCCTCTCAACACGAGGTGTTGTGGGAAAACAGATGCTCAATTCTCTTATTGAGATTGCGGTTAATGCTGTGATTGCGCTCAGTTAAAGTGCCATGAGTCCGCTTTAGTGGATTTTTAAGAAAAATGCAAACGCACAGTTTGAGTGATGCTGCTCAAACCAAGAATCTTCTTCACCGTTGTTCACATGAACGGAAAGAGCTTGAAAGATATCCCTTTCTTCATCCTGAGAGCAGGTTACAGTACGCTAGCTAACTCTGGTTGTGAAAAAGAACTTTTCTTCTAACGAAACAGGATACTTTGCTTTAGATTTTAAGAAATGCTCTGTATGGGGATAGAAATAGGAGTTCCGCTGAATCAAACAGAAAAGTCTCTCGACTCCACTCCACTCCAAAATGTTTATTTTTTGTGGTTTAACTTTTATTTCACTTTAAACACCTGATTTTATGAATTCTGGACTCTTTTGTGGGACAACAACAGTGATTGTTTATTATGGCCACATGGTGGCGCAAGCAGGCTCAAAACAACACAAAAATACATAAACAAAATAAGCATGCTGCACTTGATTGCAAAAAATAAAAAACTTGAAGGTGTAAAGGATTAATTGAACACTATAAAACAAGATAGATGGTTTGAAGGCATATAACCGAGTGTTTGTTTGTTGTTCCTGTAGCGGAGCTGCCCCCCGATCACCCGCTGCAGCCGTTCCAGGATTATTACACACAGGCCGAGCGCTCGCTCCCTGCGCTGCTGCAGATCAGGTCTGGAACGGAACGCTGCCATTGTGGTTTTACACACACAGTTATTCGTTTTGGTTTGCCTGCGGGGCACAAACGCTATATTTCGGGGATCACCAAATCTGGTCCTGGATGTCCGGAGTCCTGCACAATTTAGCTGCAGGTCTGCTCTAGCATGCATACTACTCTCGCTCCAGACGAGCCAAGAGGAGCTTAGTCAGTGGCAACAGGTGTGTCTCATGATGGTCGGACCAAAACTGTGCAGGGCTCCGGACCCCCAGGACTGGATTTGTTGATCCATATGTGTTTTATATCTGTAGATCCTCAGCAACAAAAAAGGTCTGCTTTCAGCGTTCCGAGAGCTCATTGGGCTGAGAACTCTTGAATTGCTTTTTTTTTTTTTAGCAAAATAAAAAAAAAAAAGAAATCGTTTTACCTGTAAAAATCTGTTCTTTCTATAAAAGCGTTTTACGTTCAGGGCCCACCTGGATGTTCTGCATGCAGAGTCCAATTAATTATTAAGCGTAAAACAAGCTATTAAAAATATATAGAGAGAAAGGAAGGAATGGAGAGGGAGAGAAGGAAAGAAAGAGAAAAATAAGAAAAAGGAAAATAAGGGAAGGAAAGATAATGAATGAAAGAAGGAAAGACGATAAGTATGAAGAAAAAAGAGAAAGTAAATAAAGAGAAAGGACAGAAAAGAAAAAGTGAGGAAAGAAAGAGAAAGGGAAGAATGATAGAAATTAATAAAGAAAGAAAAAACAAGGAAATAAAAAAGGAACATAAAGGAACTAACAATTAAATAAAGTAAGAAGGAAGAAAGAAAAAGAAAGTAAGTAAAAAAGGGAAAAATTCGAATAAATAAAAAAAATAAAAAGAGGCAAATAAGAAAAAAGGAGGGAAAGAGAGAGAGAAGGAAAGACAGACAGTAGGAAAATAAGAAAAGAAAGAGAGATAAAGAATGAAGTAAAGAAAAAAGATGGAAAGAATTGAAAAAGGAAATAAAGAAAGGAAAGAGAAAGAAGGACTGAAAGAAAAAATGAGGAAAGAGAAAAGGAACAATGAAAGAAAAAGAGAAAAAAATATGGAAAGAAAGAGAGGGAAAAAAATCTAAGAAATAATAAAGAAACAGAAAGGAAGGAAAGAAAGAAAGGAAAAAATGAAAAGTATAAAAGTAAAGAAAGAAAAGAGAAAGGGAAAAATTAAAGAAATAAAAAACAAACAAACAGAAAGAAAGGAAAAAAAATGAATAAAGTAAAAAAAGAATGAAAGAGAGAAAGAAGAAAGAAAAGGATTTAAAGAAAGGGGGAAAAAATCTAAGAAATAAAAGAAACAGAAAGGAAGGAAATAAAGGAACAAAATGAATAAATTAAAAAAAGAATGGAAGGAAAAGCAAAAGAAAGAAAGAGATGAAGGGAAAAAGGAAAGAAGGAGGAACCAATGAAGGAGGCGTAATAACCCGCAGATGTCCTTGTTCAGGCGAGAGTGGGACCACTTCCTGGTTTCGCTGCAGCATCCGGACGGGACGGGCGTGCCGCGGGGGTGGGTCCTTCCCGAGAGCCCCAGCGACGACGTGTGGGCCACCGCGCTGGAGAAGTGAGAGACGAGGCGCCGGAGCTTTGAGCTAACCATGAAGATGTTCAACATGAAAATGTGAAATAAAACGCTGCTCTTCTGCGACTCGTTTCGTCTGGTTTAGTGAAGCTCTTCATCGACGCAAACGTTTTATGAACAAATACTTTCTGACAGATTCTTTCAGGTTCGGCGGTTGGGATATAAATCATTGATTTCATTTTATTCTGAAGTTGTGATCAAGAACAGGTGTTTCAGTTAGTTTTAGTCTAGTTTTGGAAACATATGAAAATATTTTTTTACTTAAACTCTGTGTTTCACTTCCACCGATGCTAGATTCCTCAAAACCAGATTAGCATCTGATTGATATTTAAATTCATTATAATTATCCTGTTTTATTTTCATCATTCATTTACAAAATATGTTAAAAGTTTTGGTTTACTCTCCAAATATTCCGATACCTTCTTGGACTCCAGATATTTAATTATGAAACTCAAATATTTTTTTATAATTTTTTCAGTGATTTTTTTTCTTTTCTTTCTTTTTATGTATTTATATGTTTATTTATTTTACAAAAAATAACTTAAAACTGATTCTATGTGTGTGATTTTTATGATGTTATGAACAGATGCTTGTTTAAGTGTAATGTTTGGTTTCTAAAAAAGTTTCAGTATTTATTAGGGAGGAGTGTTATTTTATACTTATTTCATATTCTTTATTGAAAAGCAGGTATTTTAAAAACAATGAACTGTGGGTGGCACACACTTACCTACAATATTCGTTTTTCATAAAAACTGCGATAAATATGTTAAAATAAGTGCTGTTTAGAAGTTCAGAGATCTGCAGTAGAAGCAGTTGGAGCTCAGGGATCTGAAGGTGGAGCTCAGGGATCTGGAGCTGCAGGTGGAGCTCAAGGATCTGCAGCTGGAGCTCAGAGATCTGCAGCAGAAGCAGGTGGAGCTCAGGGATCTGAAGCTGAAGATGGAGCTCAGGGATCTGCAGCTGGAGCTCAGAGATCTGCAGCAGAAGCAGGTGGAGCTCAGGGATCTGAAGCTGAAGATGGAGCTCAGGGATCTGAAGCTGAAGGTGGAGCTCAGAAATCAGCAGCAGAAGCAGGTGGAGCTCAAGGATCTGCAGCTACAGGTGGAGCTCAAGGATCTGCAGCTGCAGGTGGAGCTCAGGGATCTGGAGCTGCAGGTGGAGCTCAGGGATCTGAAGCTGCAGGTGGAGCTTAAGGATCTGCAGCTGGAGCTCAGGGATCTGCAGCAGAAGCAGATGGAGCTCAGAAATCAGCAGCAGAAGCAGGTGGAGCTCAGGGATCTGAAGGTGGAGCTCAGAAATCATCAGCAGAAGCAGATGGAGCTCAGAAATCAGCAGCAGAAGCAGGTGGAGCTCAGGGATTTGGAGCTGCAGGTGGAGCTCAGGGATCTGGAGCTGCAGGTGGAGCTCAGGGATCTGGAGCTGCAGGTGGAGCTCAGGGATCTGAAGCTGCAGGTGGAGCTCAAGGATCTGCAGCTGGAGCTCAGGGATCTGCAGCAGAAGCAGATGGAGCTCAGAAATCAGCAGCAGAAGCAGGTGGAGCTCAGGGATCTGAAGCTGAAGGTGGAGCTCAGAAATCATCAGCAGAAGCAGGTGGAGCTCAAGGATCTGCAGCTGCAGGTGGAGCTCAGGGATCTGCAGCTGGAGCTCAGGGATCTGCAGCAGAAGCAGATGGAGCTCAGAAATCAGCAGCAGAAGCAGGTGGAGCTCAGGGATCTGAAGCTGAAGGTGGAGCTCAGAAATCATCAGCAGAAGCAGGTGGAGCTCAAGGATCTGCAGCTGCAGGTGGAGCTCAAGGATCTGCAGCTGGAGCTCAGGGATCAGCAGCAGAAGCAGATGGAGTTTAGAAATCAGGGATTTGGAGCTGCAGGTGGAGCTCAGGGATCTGAAGCTGAAGGTGGAGCTCAGAAATCATCAGCAGAAGCAGGTGGAGCTCAAGGATCTGCAGCTGCAGGTGGAGCTCAGGGATCTGAAGCTGAAGGTGGAGCTCAGAAATCATCAGCAGAAGCAGGTGGAGCTCAAGGATCTGCAGCTGCAGGTGGAGCTCAGGGATCTGGAGCTGCAGGTGGAGCTCAGGGATCTGAAGCTGCAGGTGGAGCTTAAGGATCTGCAGCTGGAGCTCAGGGATCTGCAGCAGAAGCAGATGGAGCTCAGAAATCAGCAGCAGAAGCAGGTGGAGCTCAGGGATCTGAAGCTGAAGGTGGAGCTCAGAAATCATCAGCAGAAGCAGATGGAGCTCAGAAATCAGCAGCAGAAGCAGGTGGAGCTCAGGGATTTGGAGCTGCAGGTGGAGCTCAGGGATCTGGAGCTGCAGGTGGAGCTCAGGGATCTGGAGCTGCAGGTGGAGCTCAAGGATCTGCAGCTGGAGCTCAGGGATCTGCAGCAGAAGCAGATGGAGCTCAGAAATCAGCAGCAGAAGCAGGTGGAGCTCAAGGATCTGCAGCTGGAGCTCAGGGATCAGCAGCAGAAGCAGATGGAGCTCAAGGATCTGCAGCTGGAGCTCAGGGATCAGCAGCAGAAGCAGATGGAGCTCAGAAATCAGGGATTTGGAGCTGCAGGTGGACT
Source organism: Danionella dracula (assembly GCA_900490495.1). Classification (NCBI taxonomy): domain Eukaryota; kingdom Metazoa; phylum Chordata; class Actinopteri; order Cypriniformes; family Danionidae; genus Danionella; species Danionella dracula. The sequence goes on along the minus strand of UELW01000333.1, from coordinate 321,124 downwards.
TCCTGTTGATGTGAGCGGCTCAGGGACGATCAGCCAATGGTTGCTGAGTGTTGAAGCGGTGGATTAGTGGAGCAGAGCAGTCAACAATCCCCGTCACACGCATCCGAGGCTCAGCAGAGGAGCGTTCCCGTCCCAGCTGGAGACAGGTCAGACTCGAACTATAAAGTGTTTAGAACTGTTGAAGTGTGCCTGCTCTGTAGCAGAGCTGTTCTTGAGTAGGAGTTTGATGGCTGCTGTTGTTCTCATCAATAAGTACACGTTTCAAGTTATAATAAATTATCTTGTTAAAAGTTTTTGTTTAAAATATGACAAAACTATTTTAAAATTGACTCATGCTCGTAAAACAGGTGTTCCAGTTTCACCGTCCAAAACTTGACCGCGTGTTTGTTTGTTTATATTTTGAGTTTGTAGTTTTTTGTTGTTATGTTTTTGGTGATTTGTAAAAGTTCCTTTTAAAAGTTTCTTTCATTTATTTTAAAAGCTGTTGCCTCAAAAGACTTGTTTTCGTTTTAAGTCTTCTTGGATATTTAGTTTTATAAAATAGACACGTCGCTATAAAAATAATGAAATTACACAGCTTTTGTTTTGTCTAAACAATTGTAAAGTTGCCATTTGTTAAAACAGTATTTTAAACATTAAAGCTCAGTAAAAGTTTAACAAAGAGAAGAACGTTGTATAGTTTACATTGAAATACTTTGTTATACATATACAATTTTTCTCAAAGTTTTAAAAAGTCAAATGTTTTTTGTTGTTAAACTACATGTTTATTATTTATTTCATAAGCCGCTTTAAAAAAACAACCCTTACAAAGAATCTCGATGAAAATCAAATAAAACGTCGAAGTTGTCTTTAGTTTTGCTCTAAGGATTTAGAAATAAAGTCTCTCGGTTGTGCTCCCCAAAGCTTTCTGTTCATTTATTAGTTTATTCATCATTTATCTATTTATTTATTGGTTTATTCATCATTTATTTATTAGTTTATTCATCATTTATCTATTCATTTATTAGTTCATTCATCATTTATCTATTTAATTATTTGTTTGTTCATCATTTATCTATTCATTTATTAGATTTATTAATTTTTTTATTCTCTCTTGAACTTTGAGGCAGTTTGTGAAATGTGATATAAAACACATTTTAATAGTAACTAGAGTCCTTTTTAGAGTTTAGGGTCTATATTTAAGAAGTAGTTTAGTTTTGGTTCGGCTCTTTCTGCGGTCGCCGAAGCGTCCCGGAGGCGGAGGCGAGGCTGGGGGCGGAGGCGGAGGCGGAGGCGAGGCTGGGGGCGGAGGCGGAGGCGAGGCTGGAGGCGGAGGCGAGGCCGGGGGTGGAGGCGAGGCCGGGGGTGGAGGCGGAGGCGAGGCTGGGGGCGGAGGCGGAGGCGAGGCTGGAGGCGGAGGCGAGGCCGGGGGTGGAGGCGAGGCCGGGGGCGGAGGCGGAGGCGAGGCCGGGGGTGGAGGCGGAGGCGAGGCCGGGGGTAGAGGCGAGGCCGGGGGTAGAGGCGAGGCCGGGGGTGGAGGCGAGGCCGGGGGTGGAGGCGAGGCCGGGGGTGGAGGCGGAGGCGAGGCCGGGGGTGGAGGCGGAGGCGAGGCCGGGGGTGGAGGCGGAGGCGAGGCCGGGGGTGGAGGCGGAGGCGAGGCCGGGGGTGGAGGCGGAGGCGAGGCCGGGGGTAGAGGCGAGGCCGGGGGTGGAGGCGGAGGCGAGGCTGGGGGCGGAGGCGGAGGCGAGGCTGGGGGCGGAGGCGAGGCCGGGGGTGGAGGCGGAGGCGAGGCCGGGGGTGGAGGCGGAGGCGAGGCCGGGGGTGGAGGCGAGGCCGGGGGTGGAGGCGGAGGCGAGGCCGGGGGTGGAGGCGGAGGCGAGGCCGGGGGTAGAGGCGAGGCCGGGGGTGGAGGCGGAGGCGAGGCCGGGGGCGGAGGCGAGGCCAGGGGTGGAGGCGAGGCCGGGGGTGGAGGCGGAGGCGAGGCCGGGGGTGGAGGCGGAGGCGAGGCCGGGGGTAGAGGCGAGGCCGGGGGTGGAGGCGGAGGCGAGGCCGGGGGCGGAGGCGAGGCCGGGGGTCTGATCCGCTTCGGCTCTCAGCAGCTGCTGCTGGCTGAGCTCTTAACAGGGTTTGCTCAGGAGCCAGGTCAGCGGGTCAGAGGTCATCCCCGAAGTCAGCTTGAGATAAACAATAAGATCTTCAGTAAGCAACGTTTGAAGAGTGAAAATTATGATTGCTGCAGAATGGCCTGTTTATATACATGAAATTACAAAATAAAAGCGAAAATTCCACCATTTGAATTATTAAAAAAAGATTTCCGGAATGTCACCTGTTGATAGGCTTGAAATGTCAAAATAAAAACTTAAATATGCAACGTTTTAAGAGTGAAAATGTGGATTTCTGGAGCTCTGTTGAAATAATTCAAAGTAAAAGCTGAATTTTGCTACATTTTAAGAGTAAACATTATTATTTCTGGAGCATGATCTGTTGATATACTTGAAATGTCAAAATAAAAGCATAGTTTTGCCACATTTAAGGATTAAAAATAATGATTTCTGGAGCCCGACCTGTTAATATGCTTGAAATTTCACAATAAAAGCATAGTTTTGCCACATTTAAGGAGTAAAAATAAAGATTTCTGGAGCCTGGCCTGTTAATATGCTTTTTGTGCATAACTTCACAATAAAAGCTTAAAAACGTACATTTTCAGAGTAAAAAATTGATTCCTATAGCATGGTAGGTTTATATGCTTGAAATTTCACAAAAAATCTTAAATACACAAATGTTAAGAGTAAAATTATGATATCTGGGGTGCGATCTGTTTAGATACTTGAAACTTCAAAATGAAAGCATAGTTTTGCCACTTTTAAAGAATAAAAATAATGATTTCTGGAGCCTGGCCTGTTAATATGCTTGAAATTTCACAATAAATGCTTAAATACGTACATTTTCAGAGTAAAAATTGATATCTGGAGCTTGGTTCATTAATATGCTTGAAACGTCAAAATAAAAGCTTAAATACGCAACGTCTTAAGAGTAAAAATGTATTTTTGGAGCGTGGTCTGTTGATACACTTGAAATTTCAAAATAAAAGCTTCGATTTGAGACGAGCTCAGCTGCCTCGCAGACGTCCTCGGGGCTAAACAGCAGCCCCCGATGTTCTCTTTCTGCAGACGACACTGCAATGTTCCGATCCTCATTCGGTTATCACCTCAAAGATCATTTTAAATAGATAAACCATGTTTTAATTTTAAATAAATAAATCAGCATGAGTCTGTTCACTTGATTCCGGATGTTTTTGCTGCCGGACACAAGCGACACAAAGCCTGGTTGCCTCACTAGCGCCCCCTGTTTTCGCTGTGTTGTGGATTTGTATTCATGTTGAACTGGAGCGCCGTGTAGCTTCGGAAGAAGTGACTGAATGACCGCATGATTGGGCGTCACGGTGGCGCAGTGGGTAGCACGGTCGTCTCACAGCAAGGTCGCTGGTTCGAGCCTCGGCTGGGTCGGTTGGCATTTCTGTGTGGAGTTTGCCTGTTCTCCTCGTGATTGCGTGGGTTTACTCCGGGTGCTCCGGTTTCCTCCGCAAGTACAAAGACATGCGATAGACGAGAATTCGGTAAAAACGATTATCCGGAGTGTTTGAGTGAGAATGAGTGTGTGTGAATGTTTCCCAGCGATGGGTTGCGGCTGGAAGGGCATCCGCCGCGTAAAACAAATGCCGGAAGAGTTGGCGGCTCATTCTGCTGTGGCGACAAAGAAAGCTAATGGAAGATAATTGGATGGATGGCAAGATTGAGAGAGACAGCTGCTCACGCTCGACCCGACAGAGCTGAGGCCATCCGTCTGTCCGATAATCCCTCATCCTCTAGTCTGCTCGCGATGCTCAGCAGCTAAACACATCCAGAGGAGAGCCGCATGATCTTTAGGAATCATGCAAAAACAATTGTTTCCAGGTTGATGTGAAATTTAGGAAGTTCACATCAAACCCGAAACAATTGTTTTTTCATTGACCTCAATTGGGTCAAGTTCAACCACGAGTCTCACAATCTTTATTATTATTATTATTATTATTATTTTTTTTTTTTTTTATCATTCGTGCAAGGAACCTATACTGAAAAATACAGAAAATTAAACTAAAAGGAAAAAAAGTCAGGGGGAGCTTAATACAGAGGAGGACAATACTAAAAAATAAGATACCAGTGAACTACACTTTAGGCCTAGGGAGTTACAAACAACAAATAATAAAGATGTTAAACAAATGGATAGTCTTAAGTGCTTACTTGTTCATGCAAAGTTTTACAGTAAGCACATAGTTCTGAAGTTCTTTCGAGAAGACAACAAATAATGGCTTTCGATTAGAAAATTTGCACTTATGGAAATGAAATTTCACCCCAAAAAATACTAAATTAATAACATAAGCTTCATTTTAAAAAATATGCAGAAGAATAGAACCCAAAAAGGACATTACTGTAAAAAAAAATCAAAATCAGCAAGTGCTTTCCCTTTAAGGAACAGAGACGTATCGTAAACTCAGTTTCTTTACATTTCTGCAGATACAAAACAACATCAGAAAGAACCGTTTACATCAATATCATCTTTAAATCTGGTGAGAAAGGGTTTGACAGGGTAAAACTTCTGTAAGATTTTTAAATTAATATCATTTACTTATTCACTTATTAGTTTCAAAACGAGTCTCACAATCATATCTCGACTCCTGATTGGCTGGTTGCCATGTGAGGTCATGGGCCAATCAGGAGTCGAGATATGATTGTGAGATTCCTGATTGGCCCATGACCTCACATGGCAACCAGCCAATCAGGAGAACGCTAGCTCTCATGTGGAAGTCACAGAGATAATACGCCTTAGAGAAACCTTCAAATATTTAACTTTTTACTTAAACAATTTTAAGAGATTGTGCTGAAAATGGCGTCGTTTTGTCGAGAAAACTTGCGATCAGGGAGAGTAAGTGTATTATTAACGCAGCCTTTTTTATTCAAAGGCTTCCTTTGATTGGTCTAGGAACACAAATTTGGTCTCTTTTCAAAGATGATCCTTTGCTGTTTCCTAAATTAGAGTTAAAAACTGAACCCCACCAATCAGCAGGAAGTCTGCTGCTAATCTAAAGTCTCGAACCTCTGCGGAAAAAAGTAGTAAATGCGTAATGCTGCTTTTTGGTTAGTTTCTTGTCATGGTAATAATAATAATTATAATAGAATAGTAATAATACATTTTATTTGAGGCACCTTTCATGACTCTCAAGGACACCGAACAACAAATAGAATATTAATGGTACAATAAAAGTAAAAAACATAGAGACAGATGTGTTCCAGAGATAAAATACACAAGCTCATAGAATGATGATATAGAAGAGCCACACGAACAAAAGAGTTGACTTAGTTAAATAAAATAAAATAAAATAAAATGAGCGCAATTGTTGTGAAAAGTTTGTTGTGTCTCCCTATAATTGACTTTTTAAATCCAGTCAATAACAATATCAATCAATAACAATATTAATCACTGATGGATGTTAGAAAAATGTATTCAGTCAACAAATTGAGCCAGCTATAAATAATTCACTGACTTAATTATGCCCCAACAAACTTTAACTATTTAGCTTTTGTTTTCTTTACAGTGCAATGTTTTTCATTTAGCAAAGTAATATTTGGGTTTGGGCTCAAGGGGTTGTTAACTCTGACATTGCAAACATCTCATAAAATAGCTTTCTTTACTGTATTTGTGGTCGTTTAACTTCAAGCAGGTGTTTTGTTGCCGTGAGAACTATTCTAGCATCCCTCTGTCTGCTCTCTCCAGGTTCACCCTGGTGTTCGCCGCCTCGGAGGAGAGATGTCCTGTCTGGATGGAGTCACGTTCAAGATCCCGCTGGGGGTCCTGGAGGACGCCGAGGAGGAGCCTGAGCTCGTCGCGGCTCCAGACGTCCTGCTGCCAGACTACCTGAAGGTCCTGCAGGAGACGGAGGTCTGTGAGCTCCGGTCTACGAGCTGATCTTAAAGGAGCTTTTTCACATGAATTTGGTTCATTAGTTTGTGCGCAAACTTGCTTACGACACTAAAAATGGTTGAGTTTTTTTTTTCTTCTGACGCTTTCACTACCATGCTTCGCAGCATTTTAGAATAACTGTTAATCATTTATTAAGCATTAGCTTACAGTTAATACTAGATAATTTACAAACCAACTGTTTCTATGTTGTTATACATTTGTTAACAATTTATAAATGTAACTTTAAACGCTTTATTCTTGGTTGATGCGTATCTTTATAATATCCTATATAACATAACCATAACCTGCTTTATTGGTGATCCGTTAAGGATTTATTTATAAATAAAAAAGAATGAATATAATTCCAAGGATGTTGAGCAAAAGGCCAGCATTTCTTTACTGTAGCACCTTACAGTATTGTTTTCAGTATTAGTTGCCAGGACCAACGAGGTGTACATCAATAAAACAATGTTCAAATATAGGAACATGATAGATCCATTAATCTTTTAAAACATAAAATCCAACAAAAAAACCTGATAAACCTGAAAAATAAAAAGGTAATGTATTAATGAGATCACTTAGAATGTGTTAATAAATGATTATTAAATTGAAAGCACATTAATTCATCTTATTATTCAGAGGTATAGTAACAGATACTCAGAGTGATAATAAAGGATTTATAAACTCATAAACCACTGTAACTCGTGATTAATTCCGATGAATTCAGCTGTTTATAAAGTTGTACAACACAGCATTTCAGAGCATCGCTCAAAGGCCTTTGCTCCAAGATCTAAGAAATTGAAGCGTGAGTATTGTTAGCGTGCGTCGAATAAAATTTTGCATGGATTATATATTTTTTATACATTTTTTTGACCCACCATTGACCTTCCGGCTTACGCTACGTATTCCCAAAAGCTAAATTTGACAACAAATAGTGACGCAGCTCTTAATTATTTTTACATTTTTTTAATTAATCATGGTTTGTGTTTTTAAGTTGAATGAATGCTTCAAGGATTACAGGGTTCGTTCTTCACTTGATCGGCAGCAGCGAGTCAGATCACGTTTCTTCAGAACGCTTGCTTTGTGAGACTATGAAATGTAATAGTTCCTCGTGGAGTAAAGCAGAATCAGAGATGGCTGTATCTGGATCTTCTACACAATGGTGCCAGAGAGTCCATTACGATCTGTTCTCGTCTTAAAAACTCACAAAACTATGTTGAATCACAGTCTTTTCAGGTGTCCGACACTAAACACACAAACAGGATGAGTTCAAACCTGAGTGTCTTCATTTCATTTTCTAGGACAAGTTTATGACCAAACTTCTCTGATTATTCTTATTATGAGCCCTTTATAATAGTTTCTAATTTTTCACTTTTTTCCCCAGTGTTTATTTAACACCACAAAATGAAGTTTCTGCATTTGCAGACACCGTAAAGTCGTTTAAGATGATAAAATGATAAAGAGCGTTTCAAGTGCAGAAACTCTATTTTTTTCGGTCTGACTTCCTGATACGAGGCCCAAAGCTGCCCATTCGGTAAAATCTCTGATTTAAACTCTTCTTATAAACCTGGATTTTTTGGGGGAAAATTTTTTTTGAGCATTTAGGCTTTCCTTGAGCAACCCGTACACCTTGTCAAGCATTAGCAAAGCAATTTGTGGCGTCATAAACAGCTCAAGTTTTTTTAACTAAACATATAAAAAGGATACAGTTTAAACCCTTTCATGAGAGTGTTCACTTCATTTTTGCGTACATATTTAAGACCAGACTTTTTTCAAAGTTTCTTTCATTCATGTATGTTATAATAGTGTCCCATTTCTCATGAGACTTTTTTAATACTTTTTTTTTGTCAAACTCAACCACTCAAAATGAAGTGTCTGCATTTGCAGGCAGTTTAAAGAAGTTGTTAATTACAGGAAACTTTATTTTCGTGTCACTCTGACTTCCTGATATGCTTCCAAGCTGCCCGTTTAATTCCTGCTTAAAATCTCTTATTTAAACTCTTCTTAGAAACCTGGCTTTTTAATAAAATAGTAGTGTTTTTTTTCACTTGTTTTGAGCATTTGGACATTTCTTGGGCAACCAGTGCGCCTGTCACGCATTAGTCTGGTAGGAGAGAGCAGTTTGTGACATCATAAACAGCTCATATTCATTTCTTTTTTAAAAACATGCAAAATGATAGAGCGTTTTAAGTGCAGGTAACTCTATTTTTCCCATCTGACTTCCTGATACGAGGCCCCAAGCTGCCCATTATTAAAATGTTTTAATGCTTTGAAACTCCTCTTATAAATGTTGTTTTTTTTGGGAAAGTGTTTTTTTTTTTTCTTAATAGGAGCTCCTTATAATAGATTCCCTTAACTAACGAGCCACTTGGGTTCATGGTGTAGGGGAAACGATAAGAAAAGATTGTGAATGGTTTGTTTCCCCCTTAAAATGTGCTCACGATTGTTTAAAAATGGACCCAGGAAGATGACTCCTGCACCCTTTCCGTTCTCATTCCTCTGTTCTTTATTCCAGTACGTTTTCAGCTTGGAGAACTGGGTGCTCACGGGCCTCCAGAGCGGCTACTCGACCCGCTCCTCCTCCTCGTACGAGTCCAGGGCGAGCTGTCCTCCATACTGGATGATGTTCAGCAGCCCCCAGGAGAGCCGCTTAGCCAGCCGCTGGAGCAGTGACTTCTGGGAACCCAACCCTCGCCCACGCAGCCGCAGCCTGAACGCGGCACATTACCGTGCCATGAACGCTCGAGTCAAATTCTCCATCTCTGACTCGGAGGATGAAGAAATCGCAGAAGAAGATGGAGCAGAAGGTGAAGCGCTGCCTAATAGGAGAGACAAGGATTCAGAGAAACAAAGACTAGCGTCGAAGCGGCTGCACCCTTGTGGCTCGTCAAACTTTCTCAACCTGCCTTCACCCTGCAGCCTCTCCGCTCTGAGTCAGGAGAATGAAAGAAATGACTCCAACTGCAGGGTGAACTCGCCCCGAAGGAACTTCCGGAGGAGTCAGAGCGCTGCTGCTCAAACCAGTGTGAGCTCGATTCACCGACAGCAGCCAGAAAGCATCAGCAAACCTGCAGCGAAGGTGAGGAATCTTTACATGCTCAAGTTTCCTCCGGAGATACTTTTGGAATCTGTTCTGTCTTCCTCTAGTCTGACTCTTTAAGCATGGCCTCAGAAAGATCGTTGAATCGGATTACAGTGGTAGCATTTCTGTAAAAATTATCGTAGTGGTCATGTTTTTCATTCATAAACTGGTTCAAATCTGTCTTTTCCAGTCGAATATTGTCATAAACTATAGTTTCTTTATGGTCTAATCAAGGAACTAGGTGTAACGTAACAGGTGCATAACTCTTTGGTAATCGTGAACTGATCACAAGGAACAGATTCTTGATACTAGGAAGGCAGTGCTGCAGTCCGCTAGAGGTTGAAGCAGATTCCCATTGACTTCCATGTCAAAACGAACCAACTTTATAGCCGGAAAGCACACTTGAAGCTGGAAAACAATAAAAAGCAATCTCATTTGGGTCCCTTTTGATGCAGTTTTGACTGCTAGAGAATGGATCTAGAAGCCAGTGGATTCCCGTTGACCTCCATGTGAAAACCGCCCAACTTCAATGTCAAAAAACATGCTCAAAGCCTGAAACTAAGATATTTCTAAGATTAAAAAAAAAACCCTGGTTATGGGTCCCTTTGGTCTATGTTTGACTGTTTAAAGTCTGATATTAACATATTTGTAACATCAAAATCACAGATTTGGGTCCCTTTGGGCTGCAGTTCTGACCAATAGATGGTGAACCAGATTCCCATTGACTCCCATGTCAAAAATTAAAAGCCTGAATCCGAGATATTGTTTAGATAAAAAAAAAAACTGAATATGGGTCACTTTCACGTTCACTCCCATGCTAAAACTTCACAAATTTATATCCAGAAAGCAGGCCAAGAGATTTTTAAGATAACAAAAAAAACACAGATTTTTGGGTAACTTTGGTCTGTTTCTGAATGCTAGAGTGCGAACAGAGTCTCATTGATGTCTATGCTAAAACAGCTACTTTTCAGAGACAAAAAAAACATTCAAAGTCTGAAAACATTATTTTAAAGGAAAAAACCCTGGATTTAGGTCACTTCAATCCATTGTTCTGACTGCTGGAGGGTGAAGCAGATTCCCATTGACCCCAACTCTAACCCTTATGAGCCAAAAATCATGCTCAAAGCTTGCAACCAAGAAATAAATATCACAGCAAAAGATATTCCACTTCTCAACTAAGCGCATCTGTATTACTGAGTAAACGGCTCCTCTAGAGTCTGGATTATGTCTCTGTCTAATGATTTAGATAGTTTTGTGAGAGGAAAAAAAGCAAGGAATTAATCTAGCTTCATCTAGACTCAACAAGAGTCGGTTCAGATTTACCCGTGATATCAGGTCATTAGAGCCTCGAAAGCTTCAGTATTAAAATAAACTATCCTTCTTCCTCTGTTTGGCTTGGTTGAAACCGCACCGTTCATCCTCTTTAGGAGACATTCCGGCTCAAACGGTCAATCTAATCTGGATACTAAATATTTAGCGCTGTATTTCTGTGAAGAGGACCAAAGGTTCTTCAGGTTTTTAATAGTCCTGAGCTGTCCTCATAGGGCCACGTCTATAAATGGCTTTAACTGACATGCCTCGAATAAGTCCAGAAAGGTATTTTAAGAGACTTGCTGGAGAATCTGTCTCTCCGCGGAAGCCCTCTCTTAAGCCTTGCTGTGACGGCGAGGCATGCAGATGGCCTCGTGAAATCACCGTCTGAGCTTCTCAGCTCATTCAGATGTTCGATACGAATGGATTTTCCTAATGCTGCACATTTCTTCAGCGTCTCTGAAGATGAGCTAACTAATCATAGCAAGCGTTAAAGTCTTTTCCTGGAATCTTCCAGATTCGTCAGGATTACTGAGTGGAGGCGTTTGGAAGGAAAAATCTGTCTCAGCAAAGGTTTTTCTGTCTAATCTGGTGATGACGCGTTATCCTGCTTGCACACAGCCGTGCGCATGCACAAGACTTTTATTTTGAAAAATCTTGAAAAAGAATTGTAACTTTTCCTTAAAGCATACATTTTACAGCCAGCTGTCCAAAGAAAGAAATAAAAAAGCAAAGCAGAGCTTCCAAAAAGAGATGAAAAGCAAGTGAGGAAATATATAAGCAAAGCAAAACATTTAAATCTTATATTTCACTTATAGATTTAAGACTATAGATACATGTATTTATTATTATAACTAAAGGTTCAAGTTTATAAAACTAAGTCAAAGTTTCAAATTGCAAGCGTAAGTGAATGTGTTAAAAAGTATTTTAAACATGTAACACTTTACAGTAAGGTGATATCATTAGTTACTGCATTCATTTATTATGAGTTAATGACGAGTTAATATAGGTTTTGACCTTGAACTCATTTAACTCGTACACAAGTCATATGAATTAATAGTTAAATTACAGCTTCAATAATTGAATCATTTCTTGTTGTTATTTAATTCATTAATAAACACTTTAAAATAAACAAAATAAAAAACGTTCTTGAAGCGAGGTGAGTAATAATGAAAAAATCACAAGTTAACGACAATGTGAACCACCTTTTAGGTTTTATAAATTAAATTTATCTTTGTGATTTGTAATCTGTTCAGACCTTAGGTCAGCTCAATGAAGACAAAACAAGTTTACTTCATGTTTTTTTATGACATTGTAAGGCGCCATTCCTTTGCCCAAAGACGGAATCAAAGGTGGCGGGAAGGTGGTTTTGCGTGCTGCTGCTCTCTGCTGGATGAACAGGGCGAGAACAAAGAAATACACAAAAAAACGAACGCGCTAACTGCGTAATGATGTTTAAAATTTGGATAAAACCAATAAAACCTTTAAATCTGACTCCATTAAAATGATTAAATTATGGTCATGTTATTTTCTCCTTCTCTCGTTATATTAGTTTCTTCGGTAAATTATATTACTTTAGGAGGACATAATGATCCTTAAAATTGGCCTCTTATCGTTATTTGTTCATATTTTAAGGTTCTGAATTCTGTCGCTTTCCAAAGGTCTCAATTTTTCATAAGCCTTCGACGATCAAGAGCCGTCTCAGAAGTGTATTATAATCGTTCAAGGGATTCACAAATATGCAGTCGCTTCGCTGCATCCGGATACAAACAATGAACAATACAACTATCTGTGCGATGTCACTCCAGGTAACAGAAACGATACATCAGAAGTAATGATAAATAATGATTTCTGGACAAACTTCAAAACAAACGATTATGTCAATTTATTAACCAGGCAAATCATAAACAAATCCAACTCCAGTTAAAATGCAATCATCAAATACATTCAGTTCAGTACAGTTTAAAGTTCCAAACAAATGCATTCTGACAGACCAAATAACAAGGAGAAAACTTAATCATTATTTACCTGATCATAGAGAGAGGCTGCGCACCACGTGACCTGCTGCGGGAGCTCTGATTGCAGAAACTCCTCGAGCTTCGGGACAAGTCCCTTTAAATACCCGAGATATCGATATCAAATTACATAATTTACACTGAATGGTTTTTTTACTTTGGAAGGCTGTCCTTCTGTGAAAACCCTTTAATTTAAAAGTTGCTTGTGTGTGTGATTGGTTCACTGAGAGAATGGTGAGAGACTAAATGGTGCAAAGCAATTAAATCAACTCATATGTAGATTTAATACACAGTGAGGCGTTGATCACTCGGCACCCCGACCCAGTCTCTTGGCTAGACGTATTGTCATTAATGAGTCAGGCTCTGTGATCACTCTCGGTTCTGTTACTAAAGAACAGCTCGTCTTCTTAGTTTACATAATCATGTGAGCGGCATCTCAGCTCAATCTGTGCCCTCTGCATAATATACATCTGAAAAGGGTGGCCATCCCTATTGGTTCCTGGTGCTCAAAGCAAATGGCCAGGCCGTCTCAAGCAGGATCACTCAAAGGTATCGTTCAGTTCCTTACAACATCATTGATCTCTCCCTAACAACCATAATGTCTACCCTAGCAACAATACCCACATATCTACATCTTCACTTCCGAAAACATTAGAGACAAAGGGTTGGTTAATATTGCTCAGAGTCACAAGAGGTACATTTTATAAAATCAGTGATCTCCTTCCCTAACAACTACATAGTCTACCCTAGCAACCATATCTGCAGATGTAGATCTTCACTTCAGAAACCACTATTGACACAAGTTGATTATTATCACTCATAGTTTACAAGAGGTACATTATATAACATCACAGACCCCTCCCTTGCAACCATATCGTCTACCCTAGCAATCATATCTACAGATCTAGATCTTCACTTCAGAAAATACTAGAGATAAAGGGGTTGGTTAATATCACTCATTGTCACAAGAGGTACATTATATTACATCACATACCCCTCCCTAGCAACCACGTTGTCTACCCTAGCAACCATATCTACAGATCTAGATCTTCACTTCAGAAAATACTAGAGATAAAGGGGTTGGTTAACATCACTCATAGTCACAAGAGGTACATTATATAACATCGCATACCCCTCCGTAGCAACCACTCTATCTACCCTAGCAACCATATCTACAGAGCTAGATATTCACTTCAGAAAACACTTCAGAGATACAGCGGTTGATTAATATCCATCATAGTCACAAAAAGTTCATTATATAACATCACATATTCCTCCCTAGCAACCATAATTAAAATCATATCTCAGCTTCACCAAATGTTCTTACCCCTTACTGAAGTATTTATAAGTAGTTGAATATTGCTGGAGCCAGGAAACCATATGCCTCAGCCAAGTCGATCTCCGTGGAGAGTATTTTTAGATTTAAGGGTGAATTCTCTCCTTTGGGACACGCAGAAACAAGTGTTTTTAGAACAAAATGCATCAACAGTGATTTCTGGTTCTCAGACGTCTCAGTGCAGCATTTCCTGCTCTCGTCTCTCCAGGGGACTGCGCTCATGAAGCTGTGCTGCTGTTTTGTTATTTTTTCCAGGCCCCGGGTTCATCCTCAACCCCCACCTCGTCCCCGCAGCGGCCCCTGGATTCCCACGCTGGCGTCCTGGACTCTTCAGCTGAGCTCCTGTCAGCTCTGAGCTCGGAGGAGCGCCAGCTGCTGGCCGCAGTGACCCGGCAGGGGTACCCGCTCCGAACAGCCTTCATCGCCCTGCAGAAAACTGGCCAGCGGAGCCCTGAGCAGGTTTGTCATTTCTCCTGACGAAAATGATGAGAGAAATCTTCTAAAGTGTTCCAACAAAGGTTTTCTCAGAAGTTTTTATTTTAGGAGTGAGAGTCCTGGGAAAATTATGTAAAAGGGAGACTGGGAAAAGATTAAAGTGGAATCACCAACAATTATTTTTGCTATATATATAGACATTAATCACCTGATTTTATAAAGCTTTTGTTTGTTTTCCATTATTGATAGAAATTTTGTGGTCCAGAAATTCTGAAATTTCTTCCAAAACCTTTTTAAAGCCAGTGAGAAAACTAAAGCGATGCCTTGAAAAGCCTCTTTCTGTCAAGCAAGTATCCAGCATTGTTTGCCAGCCTGGATGTCTTTGCATTCCAGTTCTTAGCTTTTACAAGAAAGGTTTCCTTTAGGAGTGAGTGGACTGGGAATTGTGGGAAAAAGAAAGAGAAAAGATTAAAGTGGGAATCTCCAACAATTATTTTGCTAAATATAGCCATTAAAAGGTCATAGCCTTATTGTCCTTCATTGATAGAAATTCTGTGATTCATAAATTCAGAAATTTCTTTCAAAATTCTTTTCTCAGAGCCATTGAAACGCTAAAGCTAAAGCGAACCCTCTCTCTGTGAAGCGAGAATGCAGGATTGTCTGCCAGCCTGGATGTCTTTACGTTCGCATTGATTTTGTGTCAGGGAATGTCCTTGAATGATGGACCCAAATGCTTGGAATTAAAAATGGAAGGTCTTTTATTGCTGGTAGATCTACAGATTACAATCTTTATAGTCAATGTGTTCATCATCTCTCAACGTTACACAGAGCTAAGTTCTATCTGATTTCTCTCTAAATAAGTGAAATTAAATGTTATTTCGAGGCTCGGCGAGCTCATACGTAACTCCTGCATGAGGGCTATCATGTACGAGTCGCTCAGCTGATAAATCCAGAAGATAAATGATTAAAACAGCTTTACTTTGAGATAGAGGCTCTATAAAAAAGAATGGATTCAGCCCAATGTTTGGAACTAATTAACCATCTAATGGTACCATGTGAGTTTTTTTGTTTGATGAGCTGTTTCCATGCCTCCTGCTCCTGTCCGAATGATCTCCCTCTGTCTCTCTTGCAGATCTTGAGTTATCTTATGGCCTCCGATCACCTGTGTGAGCTGGGTTACGATGAAGCGCAGGTTGAAGAAGCTCTGGAGATGTTTCAGAACTGCGAGACCAAGGTACG
Organism: Danionella dracula; assembly: GCA_900490495.1. NCBI lineage: Eukaryota > Metazoa > Chordata > Actinopteri > Cypriniformes > Danionidae > Danionella > Danionella dracula. Next base: position 305,730 of record UELW01000333.1, on the reverse strand, counting down.
AAGTGGATCTATTCCTGAATTCACTTTAAAAACATACAATCTAAGACGATTGGCTCTTGTGTTTCAGGCAGAGGAGTTCTTGCATCTCCTGGCTCAGTTTCATGAGATGGGCTTCCAGCAGAACGCCATCAAAGAGGTTCTGCTGGTGCATGAGAACCACCGAGAGCGTGCCCTGGAGGAGCTTATGACCCGAGTGGCCTGATCTGGACCAAAATCTGGGTTTTTGCTGCTTACTGAGAGATCTGGTACCTTCTGTGGAAACGCTTTAAACGCTTTAAAAACAGCATTCATCTCTGACTACTCTGGCTTCCTATGACTCTTAGGAAAAGTATTGGCACCCCTGAAAGTTAAATTCTGGTGCCTCCCTCACTGGCACTTAAACGATGCTGAAAGCCAAAGAGAGAAGTTGTTTTTTTTATAGTTTGCTCAGGTTTAGAATTAAAAGCTGCATTTAGGTTGTCTACAGTTAAATATATAATTGTAGTCTATAGCGATACATAGAGAGCCTCCTTCTATATCTGCTCTGTAAATAACTGCATGACATGCAGAAAACAAATAAAATATTTCATTGTTTTAACATGTTTTTGTCTATCTTGCAGTGCTTCCTTGTGTTCCGAAATGTGTGTAATGGATACTTTATTTATACCCTTTGTTAACCCCAGTGTTTTCTGAAGTGAAGATGTGGATCTGTGTATATGGTTGCTAGGGTAGACAGTGTGGTTGCAATGAAGGGATCGGTGATGTTCTATAATTGACCTCTTGTGACTGAATGATATTAACCAACCCCTGTGTCTCTAGTGTTTTCTGAAGTGAAGATGTGGATCTGTTGATATGGTTGCTAGGGAGATGGTTTGGTTGCTAGGGAGAGGCCTGTGATGTTATATAATATAACTTTTGTGGCTATGAGTGACATTAGCAACCCCGTATGTCTCCGGTGTTTTCTGAAGTGAATATGTAGATCTGTGAATATGGTTGCTAGGGTAAACATTATGGTTGTTAGGGAGAGATCAATGATATCATCAAAGTTGTGCTTGTCAATGTGTGACACAAACCAACCCCAATGTCCATAACATTTTATGAACCCAAGATATGTATTTGCAATTATGCTTGCTAGGATAAACAATGTGATTACTAGGGATACAAACTTCTGTGTTTATGTCCTTCTGTAGTTCTTTGAGGTTAATGGGTTTGTGCTTGTGGTCTCTCTTCCATCTTGCTTTCTCTCTACATACAGTCCTGTCTTAAAAAAATGGCTCAAGCAATTGTCTGACTTTTTTTTTGAGACATATGGATGCTGCCAATTGTTCTATTTGCATAGCGTGTTCAGTTTAAGTTCTTTACCTGTAAAAATGTAATTTTTCATCCAGGGTGGAACCATTTGCACAGTGTTTCCAGGAGGGTGCTTTTCTTTGTCCCCCTTCTGAAAAGAATTCCAGCTGTCTTTCATATATCCGATGGTGTTCCATGGTATTTGTGTTTATTTTCATCTACATAGCATTTGTACACATTGCAGCTGGTGCAGGTAGGTAGTTTACTAACATATATATATATATATATATATATATATATATATATATATATATATATATTTATAAGTGCAGTGTAAATTTATTATTATATGACACAGAAAAAACATTACTTAAATTACCAAATAATCCATTCTTATATATAAATAACCTGAAAAAGTTGTGAAGAGGGTTTTTTTTGTTATTATTAATTTTTTTCGAGGTACAATCTTAGTAAATGTTGCATTGGGTGTTAAAAACGTAAAAAATCCGTCCGGCGAAGATCTGTACCTGTTTTCAGGCTTCCAGAAGAGGGACACAATGTTTTCATTGTGGAGAGATGATTAGCCGTCAGAGCGTCTTCAGGTTCTCATGCAGTGCGCGAGCTCTCCAGAAGACTTACTGAAGCACGCAGGAATGTCTGGATCTAATCGCAGCGCCTCTCGCTCTATTCTTAGCGACTCTGTGAATACAGCAGCATCGTTTGGCTTGATTAATACGTCCTTTATCTTCCAGAAGGGTATTAGGGACAGCTCAGACAGAAAAATGATAATGTACTCAATATTTACTCGACCTCAAGAGCTTCCAAATGCACACCTATGGGATCCTGCTTCCATAGAAGAGAGCACGAATGCTATAGTTCATCAGAAAATATCTCTTGTTATTGTATCAGGAGAACAAATATGTGCATCAGAGCCGTGCAGAGAGCTTCTGAGGGGCAGCTGCTCAAGCACAAAAATATAACATATACACTTTTTCACTTCTTTTAAAGTAGGATAATTAACTGTTGCTCAGATAGAGCTTATAAACTATAGATTATACTTTAAACTATATTTAAATAGTGTCATAAACACAAAAAATCTATGTAAAGCAAAACATTTTCAATAACTGCACCAATTAAAAAATTAACTTTTTTGATGTACAATTAAGAATTGTTTTTAAATGTTAGCGAGCTACTAATAATGTATTCTGAACTGAAAATCTAAGTGTAAAAGCTCATTTTTTATTTAGCTTTTATCACGCTAATGACAAAACAGCTCTCTCAAGAGGATGACAAAATTTTAAAAAAAGATCCTTTTTTAAAGATGATTTATTTTCCAAATGTTTTGCTTTCACTCTATTGTTTGCACTTCATTTGTTGTAGTTACACCTTTATACTGTATATTTTGTATAAACTTGATTTTTATTTAATATGGCAGTGATAAGAAATATATGGTTTCTATCCATTAATGGATAATATAATAGAAACTTGACAACTTGAATGAGTTGTAGTCTTTTTTTTTATTGTTATTACAGTGCCAACATGTATCTGATCTAGAAACTTGATAGAAAGAAATTAAAAACTAATCAGATCTGAAAATATTGGTATCTTGACAGATATTCAAACATAAATGATCGGATCGGGAGCAAAAAAACCTGACAATTCTAAACGATTATCATTTGCAGATTACCTTTGGGACGAGTTCATTTGTAAAAATGCTTACACACATTCTCCTAGCCAACAGAGATGCCGATTGGGATAAAAAAAAAGTTTTTTGAAGATGAATGAATGGAAAGTTAGCATTGCAACGACCTGTTTAAACGTCCTTACGTTTTGCATCAAAGATGTCAACTCCACCTTTAATCGTGTGCTTCCAGGAAATCGTTACGTAACATTCCACTCTCATTTGGTGCATGGTGAAGAAGCACTCAAGAAGAGGTCAGAGGAGATCTCTGCTGCTCCATTATCTTTCCTCTCTGAAACCTCTCTCCTCGGGTTGGGCAGTCTCAAGAGAAACGTCCACATGGAGCCGATTCTTGGAAACCCTGTCATTTCCTTTTTTGTCCTCCATTTGTTTTCCTCGATGCCATATTCCACCGTTGCTCTACGGTTCACGGTGAACACAGAATCTCCTCGAACCACCGCGGTGAATAGAGCTCCTTTACTGTTCTCGTAGTGACCGGGCAAGGCAGTCCACTGACCTGAGTTCAGGTTGTAACAGTCCATCATGCATCTCAAAAAATCATCCGATGGTCCATTTCTCATGACGTACAAATTGTCCCTGTGAGCCACCATACAGTGTCCATAACTCTGATGGCGAACGAGTGTGGTAACCAACACCCACTCATCTCTCTTAGTGACATATTCGTAAATCTCAGTAGCATCTTTGGGTCTCCAAAGACAGATAAAAAGTCTTCTCAAGGCTTTGGCAGAAGCAACAGCGGATGCCGGTCTTGGAAGATGAGCAGCAAAGCTCCAGGTCTCCAAAGATACGTTATACCTTTCCACCGAGGACATTACCGTCTTCTCAAACTCCCCACCAATAATATAAAGATCACCCTCATGCCCGACCAACGAACAGTTGTAACGGAGCTGCCGAGGGCTTGGAAACGTGCACCAAGAGTCTGTGGAAACGTCGTAGCAAAACCCCGAATCCACCACTTTGTTGGTAATATCGTACACTCCACCGACAATGTAGATCCTGTTCTCCAAAACGGTGACTCCAGCCATTGTTGTGCTGGCGCTGAGTGGCAGATGCGTGAGCACCTTCCAGTCTTTCTCTTCCTCATCAAGGTAGCAAACAGTCCTCATGAAGTCCTGCAGAAGCTTGATGCTTGGTGAGTGAGTTCCAACCATGACATATGTACTGGGAGTTAGAGACTCTACATAGTCGAGCAAATTGTCCGGCAAGCACTGTGCGTGGTCTTTGAGGTCTTCATACATATCTCGGATAAACAACGCGGCACTGTGGAAAAGTTTCAGGAGGCCAAACCTCGCTGCTGTGTGGAACATCAGAAGGCAGTTGTCTGAATCGATGATGTCTATCAGATGCTCTCTTAAACGTTGTATCTGTAGGAATGCTGCACATTCGATAGCATCAACGATTTCGTTGGCGTTCAGCGTTGGTTTTTCACCATTTATCACACGGAGCGCAATAAAAAACCCTTGAGCACTCGGAGCCCTCAGACAAATCTCCTCCTGATGGCATTCCTTCATCCCCGATTGGAAGAGGGCTTGAAAGTAATCACAATGCTCCTCCAGTAGACTTCGCTCCAAGGTGAAAGCACCTTCACCGATTCTCAACTTCACCATCACCTTCTCGAAACCCATCGACTGGTGCACAGTGCATTCCTCCATCAGACTTACTCTATTTCAACTCTGGAAAACCTCAGTTTCTGCATCGACCATCCATGATCTCCTGAAGGGATAGTTTGGATTTGTGTTAGTGCAGGAATAGATCTGCTATACATAGAAGTGAAAAGCAAGGGAGCATTATCCAGTGACAGACAGCCACCGGTGTCAATGTCAGCCATCATCGAGGTTATTTATTACCTTTTGTTCTTAGTGGGAATTACAAGCAGCTGAAAATGCCATCTGGCCTCCTGGTAGAAACAGGTGAACTGATGTTGTTGTATTTAACAATGACATGCTTGAGATGGTTCATCTATTGTGCAATTGTAAAATACAATTAACCTCAGAAATCAGTTGAAACCTGATTTTTTGCATTATAATTATTTTTGGATGAATTTGGGCTGTTTTGATACAGATTTAAGGGTGTTTCTTCATATGGGTTTATTTTTTGGACTTGTTAGGTTAAATGAAGTTAAAAAAAATTGAAAGTCACATAGCAGTTTAGTAAGTATAAATAATTTGTCTACTTTTAAAGTCTGTGCGAGTTCAAACTAAGACTACTCAATAAATGATTAATATCAGTAACATTAACTGACCTGCACTGATTAATTGTCATTATCGCTAGGACTACATCTCAAAATACAGCTGTAATTATGCTGAGCATGACAATTTTTGTATTTTTTTTGGTAAAAAAATAAATAAATAAAAGAATGGTTAACTTTGCTGATATAGTAGTGGGGTATTTTTGTATTCAAGATTTGTGTCAACTTTCCATCTCTGAAAAACACGAGTCATGACTAAGTAGCAATATTTAAAAAAAATATGTTAACGTAATTAAAAGAGATTAAATAATTATAATTTTTTTGTGGAGAAACTTTTGTATTGTCTTAATGGAGGGGAGCGTGCACAGGTTTGGGCAATGGCAAATAGGTAAAAAAAAAAAAAAAGTTTAAATAAAAGTATGAAAAACATCTAAATAATTGGGTCCTATGTGGATCACTAAATTGCTTCACATAACTTCTTCGCCCATTAAAAGGAGCAATAATGTCTCAGAAGAAAAAAAAAATTAACAAATGAACGAACGAACGAACAAAAACTTCATTAATGTCGTTAGTTTTTTTAATATAACGGTTGTTGTTGTTGTTGTTTTGGCGCCAAACAGACTCTTCAACGCTTCCTGTAAGCGAATTACCTCAGAAAGTTTTAACGAGTCCTATTTTTGTAAATGGAGATGACTCGTTATTTAGTAGTGTGACTAAAAAAACACAAGTTTGTCAACAAAAGCGTTAAGTTTGTCAAGTTTTACGTTTTGTTTCTCTTCCTCACGGGAGGAGGGCGGACCCACGCTAGCTCGCGAAACCAACGGAGCCAGAAACTACTACCGCCTCAGAAGTCTTCAATTCCCTCACAATAGCCTACATGCTCAGTGAAAGGAAACTACAAGCTATTTATATTTTAAGTAACTGCGCAGACCCGGAGAAAAGGCATGGGGACTAACTGGTACTTCGTTCTCTAGGGCTGAACTTCGTCGCATCTGTAACAGGTATGGATTCAGCCCCTCTGGAGGAATCTCTTCTCGAGCCTTCATCTCTCATTATTATCCCTTCCTCAGGATGTCGTTGATGTTTGGGAGAGCTAGGGCTTGCAATTTTGTCACAGTACCCGAACACGAGCCTTATGAGGTGAATATTGTGATTTTAGGAGCTATGGGGTCTGGAAAGTCAGGTAAACTCTTTTAATTCGGCTAAATCTTTAGTTATATCATGTGCATTTGCCTCTAACACGCTGATTATTTGATATCTTCTGCTTGTGAGTTTGTTTTGTTCGGATCTTCAACACAAACATAGCAACAAAAGAGAAGAAAAAAAACATTTTGGATAGCTGCTTAAAATGACTGTATCTGTATTTAACAATAAAATGAAATAATTGTAAACAATTCTTCCTTCAAATTACTTGTTTTAAGCCTCTTGAGGAGGAAAAGTAAACATTCTTTTTTTAAATCAGAGCAATTTAAGTGGAATGTTGTCTATCACCAGTGATAAGTTCAGAAAATGTTAACATTTAGCTCAGAAACAAGCAGATGTATCGCTTACGTGTTCTTTTAGAAACTGTATTTAATAGCCAAATTACTATTTTTCTAAAAGGTGTTCATGACTTGATACTAACAGGACGTTTGTCTGCACCTGCAGCCCTTACTGTCAAATTTCTGACGAAGCGTTTCATCAGCGAATATGACCCCCATCTTGGTGAGTATCCCAGATTTTACTGTAATTAAAGATCATTGGTGTTTCAGCTCAATATAAGCAAACACAGAAATAAAAGTCAGCCCAGGTTCGTAACATTTGTTAATCTAGGTCTTAAAGAGGTTTGCTTTTCACATGTAGAAAATGGAAATATTTAAAGCATAAAAGTGACTATTTAGAGACACGAATTTTTTAATGTCAGCTGAGCAATTTCTATGCTTTGCCAATACATTTTAAAACCTTAAAGTCAGTATCATAGAAGATTTAAATCGGTCATGAACTAAAAACACACATTAAGTTGTAGAGATTTTTAGATAATGCAGAAAGCCAGGGACTGCTCCATTAACACTTAAGACATTTTACTTGTCGAAGTCCAGAAATTAATCACAAACATACTCAAAGTACTCCATCTACTATCAGGGGTTCAATGCCACTTTATTCAACGATGGGAATAATTTCTGTTTACACACAAAAAAGGTTTATAAGATTTAAAAAGGTCTTAAAAAGTCGTAAGTTTCACCTTAAGTCACACAACACATTGCAACACAAACATACAGCTACCAATTGGGAAAAAATAATATTTTTCAGCAGGTTTGGAGTGCAGGTATCTTGCACAAAAAATGATTTGTGGAGTGTTCTTGAAATTGCAGAAGACACTTATTCTTCAGAAGAGGTTGTGGATCATCAGCCGGTGCATGTGAAAGTGATGGACACCGCAGACCAGGTACCGATGTTCGTCTCTCTAAATCCATTAAAACCCTTTCTGTTGCAGAAACCCATTTATTCCTCCACAGAACGCTACTGAGAAAATGTCTGGCTGTTCCATAGATCTCAATTGAAAGTAGTATCAGAATTTGCATCATAAATAAGCGTCTTTGTTTCAATTATTATTCAAACAATTAATTTGAAGCATCACAAAACCCCAGAACTCTTTAATTGAGTTATTAACATTGATATCTCTCTGTTGAAGAATATAAACTTAACCATTTCATTTATTTTAAACAAGAAAAAGTCAACAACAAAAATATTTGCATGTCATTTTTTGCTGGAAAATGTTGAACAAATCTTCACATCACCGTTGTTATGGGCTGTTATAGTAAAACTGTAGTATTTAAAGAGTATATAAAGAGTAAAACTGTGAGCTATCCAATCAGCAGGGGTTTCGTGAACGTGATAAAAATGCAGAAATATGCTCAAGATGGGAGTCATCATCTACCCTGCAGTCAGACAGGAAATGTGCATTTAAAAATGAACATTATCATAATTTATCATCAAATCCCTGAGTGAACTAGCTTTCTGCTCTCTTTCTTTAATGCAGGATGGGGCACTTAACTGCGAGCGCTATTTAAACTGGGCCAATGCCTTCATCGCCGTCTACAGCATCGACAGCCGGAGCAGCTTCGAGCTCTGTTTGCAGTATTTACAGACGCTTAGTCTTTACCTTAAAGGCCAGCAACCAGAAGTTCCCATCATCCTTCTGGGTAACAAACTGGACATGGAGAGATACAGGTGAGGGACACATCCTCCTGTAATCCAGCTCTTTTGGGATCCTTTGCTGAATTCCTCCATCTTCAAGCTGTAATTATCTTTCAGTGCGCTCATTAACATATTTAAATATATGCAAATGACTGTTAACCCTGCTATCACGGAGTGCTATCATAACATTCGCTGACTTTCTTTAAAGGTTTGTTTAAATATTAGCTCATAACATTTCCAAAAGATTGTTGTAGTAATATTCTAATAACATTAACAGAAAAGATTTAAATCGTTATCTAAACACCATTTTTCTCAACGTTAAAGAAAACATTTTGGGAACAATACTCTCAGAACATTCTTAGAACGTTTTTGGTGAGTGATGGATGTTCTCACAGCGTTAAAGAAAACATTCTGGGAACAATGCTCTCAGAACATTCCTAGAACATTTTTGGTGAGTGATGCATGTCTTTAAAATGTTTTAAATAACCTTGAGGGAACATTCACGGACCATAAAAAAACTGGTCGAACTAACGTTCCAAAACGTTCTTGTAACATGAAATTTGTTAGCTGGGAGACTCAAATTAATTTCATTGTGTAAAGCATTGAAGTAAGGAGTCAATTTTAGGACCAGTATGGACAAGAGGATAAATGATTAGGTATATTAGCAGGATTTCAAGACATAAATATAAATAATAAATCAGTCATGGATTGAATTTTTTTCTTTTAAAACTTAAAATCGCTCATGACCCATTCTTTTTTTATTCTTTTAAACAGGTTTAGTGTGTTTGCTTTGTTGGGGTGAACAGATCTACGTTATTGTTTTATTTTTTTATTTAATCACATTTAATAGATCCTAAAACAGAGGACTGATTGATCCTAAAACAAATTGATCCCAAAAAGAGGACTTATTTCCCAAATGGAAATGCAAGCAGATGAATGCATCTGAATTGTTTCGTGCGTACGTACAATCCCAGCTTTTTCTCTGAGCTTGTTTGAGCGCAAGAGGTTCCAGATATCTGCTGCTTCTTCATGGATAGACGAAAGGTCTTGTAAGGCAGCTTAACATACCCGCTTCCAATAAATCCACCAACTTTCAGAAGGAACCCTGGATACTCCGTGACTTTATAACTGGGTTCATAGAAGCAGCTTTGTGGTTTCAGCTGCTGGACGACAGATTTGCACACATTCTGTCTTCCTGCGGAAGGTCCTTTTTTTTTCCATCTTCCAAAAAAAGCAGCTTGGAACTGCTCAAATCTGCTGTGTCCTATCAATAGCGAGCTGTGTTCAGAGGGCGCGGAGTCGCTGTGTTGCGCTCACCGCTAGGAGAAGCTGTGCTTTTACCGTAAAAAGCCGCCCGAAATGTCCTTGTGTTAGTGTAAAGGAGAGAAATATGAACTGTGAGGAGCTGTAACTCAAACAAATACGTCTCGCACCATCTCAGATTGTTTACGTTGTAATCGTTCGGCATCTTTAAATGTTTAAGTAAGGGTGTGATTGGTCCAGGAAATGAGCGCTTAGCGCGTTTGTGTTTTGCATTCGTTACGCAAACACGCCGAAAGATTTATGGTTTAGAGCTCAGAACGGACCACGCCACAGCTGGACTCGCTCAGAAGCTTCAGGATCACACTTCTCCATCACCATTTCAACATACATCCTCATCTCCATCACAACCCATATTTATTATTTATTATAACTATGCTTACTCGTACATGCTGTTCTCGCACCTTGCAGCTATTTTGCTGTGAGGGAGGGAGGGGGGACTGTAGCTCAGTGGCAGAGCGTATGTTTTGCATGTATAAGGTCCTGGGATCAATCCCCAGCATCTCCACAAGTGGCATCGGTGATTTCCCCTTCTGTAAGTCGCTTTGGACAAAAGCATCTGCCAAATGCATAAATGTAAATGTAAATTTTGCACATATTTGTCACTTCACATCCTGTTTACAGTTTGTCTAGTTCACGCATTGTACTGAACATTCTAAGTTTAATTTTAGGTTATTAGTCGGTGTTATCTTTTTTTATTATGTATCCTGTCCTGCACTGTCAGGGTTAGTTTCTCTCTCTATCTACCCTCTCTTCTCTCTATCTCTTCTCTCTCTTTCCCTCGCTCTCTCTTTCTCTCTCTATCTCTTTCTCATACATTTACCTTTTTGTTTCTCTATTTCTCCCCTCCCTTTCTCTCTTTCTCCACCCCTCTCTCCCACCTTGCACCTTCCGTTTCTCTGTCCCTTTCTTCTTGTCTGTTTTTCACTCTCTCTCACCCCTCCTCTCCTTTCCCTTTCTCTCTCTCCCTTTCTCCCTGTCTGCTTCTTACTCTTTTTTTCCCTCTCTTCACACTCCTATCTCTTCTTTCTTTCTCTCTCTCTCGTTCCTTTCCCCTCTCCATCTCTCTCTCCCTCTCTCATCTCTCTCTCTCCCTCTCTTCTTCTCTCTCTCTCTCTCTCTCTCTCTCTCTCTCTCCCTTTCTCCCTATCTGCATATCACTTTCTTTCCGTCTCTCTCCCCCTTTCCCTTTCCCTCTATTTCTCTCTCTTCTCTCTCCTTCACTTTGTCTCGCTTTCTCCCTGTCTGCTTCTCACTCTCTCATTCCCCCTCTATCTTTCCTTTCCCCTCTCTCTCCCTCTCATCTCGTTCTCTTTCTTTCTTTATTCTCTGTCTGCTTCTCACTCTTTCTTTCCCTCTCTCCCACTCCCCTCTTTCTTCTCCCTCTCCATCTCTCCCTCACTCTCCTTCCATCTTTCTTTCTTTTCCCCTCTCTCTCTCCTTCCCATCTCTCTCCTTTCTCCCTCCTTCTTCCCATCTCTCTTTCCTTTCTCCCTATCTGCTTCACACTCTTTCTTTTCATCTCTCTCCCCCCTCTTTTCCTTCTATCTCTCTCTTCTCTCTCTCTCCCTCTCATCTCTCTCTCCTTCTCCCTCTCCTCTTTCTTCTTCTCACTCTTTCTATGCTTCTTTCTTCTTCATGATCCTTATGTATTTTTCTCTCTTTCCTTTGTCTCCTGTCTCCTTCTCCCTGTCTTTCTCTCTCTCTCTCTCTTTGTCTCCCTGTCTAATTTTCTCTTCCCTTCTCTCCATCTGACAACTGTTTTTCTTTACTTTTTTTTATCGCCCTCTCTCCTTTCTCACACTTTTTCTCTCTCACTCTCTCCGCCTCTCTCAGACAGGTGACCAAGGCAGACGGAGCGGCCCTCGCCCTTCGCTTCGGTTGTCGGTTCTTCGAAGTCTCTGCTTCTCTGGATTTCCGGTCGGTTCAGCACATCTTCCACGAAGCCGTTCGGGAGGTGAGGCGGGAGACAGAGAGGGGCATCCGGCCGCTCTTCATCGGCGAAGACAGATCTGCCCTCACCCTCTCCTCAGCGTCCCCGCTCACCGCCTGCATTAAAGAACTGCCCACCCCGGCGACGGCCAAACTGGTAACGGTAAAATCCTCCCGCGCGCAGAGCAAACGCAGAGCCCCCACGCTGACGCTCCTCAAGGGCTTTAAGATCTTCTGAAGCAGTGGCGCCCTCTGCTGGACTTTATTTCAATTCAGTTTTAGAGGTACTGCAAACCCGAGAATTTTCTAGCTTCTTTGGGAGAAATATGTTTCAGCCGTGTCCTTGATGGAGCCAGCGTCCCTGAGTATGTTCCTGTTTTTACCAGTTTAATTCTTTGGGAGTTTTGAGAAGCAAAAGAGTACGTTTTTAATGCCTTTCCTTCCTTTATTTACCTTTTTTTTCTCAAAGTTAAGCACTTTTATTCTTGCTTTTTTATAATCACTCCTTTTATTTCATAGATTAGATAGCGTTGTAAATATTTGCTCAGTTCCTTAACAATAAACTTGTTTGAATTAAACTGATATTGATTACACACTTAATGATATACTTCAGTATTATGGTTAAAAAAAGTAATAATAAGGCTAATATTATACATAACATGTTATATATAACATGAGTAGCCCTTAATAAAACTTCACACGTTATAAAGCTTTGTTTCTATGTTATTACATATTTGTAAGCAGTTTACAAATATAGCTTTAAGTGCTTTACTCTTGGTTTATAAGCATCTATGTAATATGCCTAAAACATTCATTTCATGCTTATTGATTAGCTAATTTATTAATGATTAATGAGATCATTTAGAACATGTTAAATAATGAATAAATGAATATTAAAGGTGTGATGTGATGACATCCGTGGAATCTTGAAGTGTTGTTCCCTCATCAAAAACATGCCTCAAGTGGTATTCAGATTAGTTCATGCGTGTTTGAGCAATAATTTATTCCTTTTTTGTCACCTGAAAATGGCCCATTTTCCTTATCTCCACCTTTTTCTGTATCCCTGCCCAAGCCCCACCCACTGACCAATCATATGAATCGCTAGTTCAGCCCCTCTCTATGACGAACTGGAAATACGCTTCGACTAGGAAGTGTGAGAGGAACCTACTACGTCAGTTTTGTCTCTCTCTCAATATCCAACACGCAAGCCAACAGTCTAGACAATCACGCGATAGACATTATTATCTATATTACTGATATTAACGATAACATTTCCCCATATCACTTCCCTGCCTCCGATTGGCAAATGATTGACATTTTTTGTACGTCAGCCAATCATCACGTTCCTCCAGGTTCACCTCGTTCACACGCACCAATCATCATGATGTGTCCCGCCCAGCCCTGAACACGCACGCTCACACTCAAACCATGAGGCGCGCTCGCATTTAATCGTATTTAGTTTGTTTACGCGTTACTGAAAAAAGTAAAGTTTAGTAAGTATAGAAAATTTTACTGTATAATTGATTAACTGATCCTCAATGAAGGATTTAATGTTTTTAAACATATATAGATGCTTTTAAACCAAAAATAAGTTCTATTTATAAACTGCTCACAAATGTGTATTAATATAAAATCAATGCTTTATAAAATATCTATAAAATATTTGCTAATGCTTAATTAATGATCAGTAGTGTGTAGTTATTATTAACTGCTACCAGAAAACATATAACCAGACTTTTTTTAAATCTTAGTATAAAACCCGTTATAGCATTTTTACCCTGTTTTGTCTAATGTGTGATAGCATTTAAATTTCCTGTTTCTTTAGGTGTAAAGCACTTTTGGAGTAACCACTTTGCTGGAACTTTGACTGTGTGGTTTGGAGCATTGTGTGGTTAAATCCTAGAAAGGGTTGGCATTTCAAAAGGATAAACAGCAATACGCCACAATAAACAGGTGCAAAAACGCATGTTTTGGAGAAAACATAATTTTTAAAAATAGGAAATACATACGCATCTAATAAATTAACTGAATTTAAGCCAAATCGTAATCTTTCAAACAGTACTTCAGCTAATCATGTGTCTCTCAAATATAGATATAAAAAAATAATGTGTTTTATCTAGAATATAGCTTTAAAAACTGTAACACAAGGACAAATCTAAAAAGCTATAGTCTCAGATGATGCGATCACTTGTGTGGAGCTTCGGGACTCCTCGAGAGCCTTGTTTGGAAGCTGGTCATCCTCCTCTGGCATGGGTTCGGGATACAGAGTGGACTTGTTCCCATCCTTCCAGGTCACCGTTATCTCTCCTGGGTTCAGCTCCTCGGTGAGTTTCGTCTTCTCTAAAGGTTCTTCCCAGTCCTCGTGGCTGTTGAGTGATTTTGTCTCCTCGTTCTTCTTAGGAACGATGACCTGGAGCTCCTCCATGTCCAGTTTCTCCTCTGTGACTTTAGAAGCTGCTTTGTATCTGGCGAGTTGCTTCCGGTTCCTGTGTGGAAGTTGCAGAAGTTAATGGAGGTAAATGTGATTTAAATCCCGTGGCCACTTTATTAGGTATACCTAATGCAGTGGCTTCTTGGAGAACCATACACAGAAGCACTTTATATCAACTCTTGAGCTACCATGATACTAATTATAAGTTAATTAATATTAGGAAAATACACATGCTAATTAACGTTAGGATCATGCCAATTCAAAGATATATCATGCAATCATTATTTAAGCTAACGATTCATGCTATAACAGCAACTACAGTAACCGGTTAACAATGCTAATGACTAATCAAACCATGTTAAGAATATGCAAATGGCTTGCTTTGTAAGGCTAGCTACTTAGCTACTAGCAGCAAACTAATGCTACCATCATGCTAATACCTTGAGAAGTCATTAAAACACCAACACCATGCTACCAGAATAGAAGCATCCTGCTAATGCAAGGATATATCATGTGAGCATTATATATGCTGATTATTCATGCTACAACAGAACAACAGTAACTGGCAACTTGCTAATGACTAATCAAACCAAGTTAAGAACATGCTAATGGCTTGCTTTGTCAGGCTAGCTTCTTGTTAATAACACACGGTTGCATGCTACCATCATGCTAATAGCATGAGATTATTACTATTAGCATCATTCAGTCACCTTAGCATAATGCTAATGCAAAAATATATAATGCAAACATTATTTATGCTAATCATTCATGCTACAACGGGACCTGTATTAATACTGATAAAATGTTAATGACTATAAGACCACGTTAAGAACATGCTAATGGCTTGCGTTGTAAGGCTAGCTACTTGTTCATAACACACAGTTGCATGCTTCCATCACGCTACTAGCTTGAATAGTCATTAAAGCATAATGCTAATCAATCAAATTGGAACTTGTGATGCCATGATGCTAATTATATGTTCATTGATTTTAGGATCATTTTAATCACAATGCTAATTCACATTAACATCTTGCTAATTTAAATATATATATAACATTAGCAACATAACAGCAACTACTGTAACTGGTTAACATGCTAATGACTAATCAAACCATGTTAAGAACATGCTAAGGGCTTGCTTTGCAAGGCTAGCTAATTGTTAATAATAACACACTTTTGGATGCTACCATCATGCTAATAGCTTGAGAAATTATTAAAATGCCATGCTATCAGAATATTAGCTAATCAAACATTAACTCTGACTACCATGATGCTTATTATATGTTATTGATATTAGCATCATTTTAATCACATGCAAAGTCCTGTTAGCATCATGCTAATGCAAGGACCTACCACACCAAGAGTCATTTATGTTATTGAGTCATGCTACAACAGGCTAAAGTACTTAAACCCTGAACAAGCAGAGTCAGACTGGCAACGTGCTAATGATTAATCAAATCATGTTAAGAACATGCAACTGACATACTTAGTTAGGCCAGCTATTTATTAATACCAACACACTGCTATGTGTTAGGTTCATGCTATTAGCCTGAAAAAACGTAATGATAATTCATACTATTAGATTGATATTCCGTTTCTTCTTCAAAGCCAAATTTCTAGCTGCTTCTCTTCCTAGATACATCATCCTACTGGCTTTACCAGTCTGATTTTTGAAGGTGGTAACATTATTAGAATTTTTGGAAAATGCAAATATTTCCCCAAAAATTCCAGGACTTTACATGTGGTCAACGTTTATAAAACTGTAGCTCAAACTGACAATTTGGTAGAAACCTCAGTCTCAGCGCACTGGTGGAGTTCATCAGTCTGCATGTACACATTGAGCACTGTGCTAAAGTTCTTGAACCCTGAACACAGAGTATACTGTAGCCTAAGTATGCTGTAGGCTAAGGACCATTTATGATTAATGGGGGAGTAGTCTCCTGCTCGGCCATCAAAATACTTTGATCTCAAAGACTTATATACTGACTCTTGCTAATGACCAACATTATCAGGCTAGCTATATATTATTAACAACCTGCTGAATGCTACTATCATGCTCAGTAGGTTGAGAAGTTCAACTTCAGGTTCACAGAATATTAGCAGCATGCAAATCAAATGCTAACTTATTCTACCATGAAATAATTATTCATGCTACAACAAATGCTTGAAATATACTAATGAGTTATATAATTGTTACAAGAACATGCTAAAGACCTACCTTGTCAGTCTAGCTATATATTTTCAACATACTGTCATTAAAACTCCATGGTATCAACATATTAGCATCATGCTAATGAAATACTAATACATTCTACTATGATGCTAATGATATGTTTATTGATATTAGCATAATTTTAATTCAAGTTATCATGTTAACACTGTGCATGCTACTATCATGTTAATAGCTTGAGAAGTCATTAAGGGTCAGTGACATTGTGTTATTTTCAATAATATGTTGTTCACGTTTGTCTATTTGTATGAGATTACTTATCTATTTCTACTTCTCTATTTTTTATTAAAATCACATTCTATCTCCTCATTTTCTATCCCAGGCTTATTCCGGAAATGAGCTGAGATTTTCATTCAGCAAACTTCGTAACCACTTCCCAGTTAATCACCTATTGGTTAGTGATTTGCATATTCATGACGTGTATGCAATGTTACTGTCTGATGGTCAGAGTAGATTCAAGAGATATAAGAGGATTAATTAGGAGCAAATTCACTAGCCCTAACACACGAACACAGAGCCAGAAGCATCGATAGACACTATAACACCGTTTGGAGGGAACACTATTATAAACCGTCAGAGTCATGTTTGGCTTCTGTACACCCTGGAGTTGACCATCTTTTAATCCTTACAAGTCCTTTTAATAACAAGTAAGTCCAAGTTGTGTGCTGTTCCCTCCCTCCACGCTCATTATTTTTCTTCCGAATATCACAAGAGAAGGCGCGGCTTTGTGGAAAGTGCATCACTTCATGGGGGAGGTAATTCTGGCCCATTCATATCCATCCGTGACGGTACAATGAGACTTGTGTGACGTCAATAGTGTGAATAAACCCGTTTTTAAAAGAAAGAAATTTATTTTTTGTTTGGGAATGTCCATGGTTAAATTTTTTTTATTCAATCTACTCTTATAAATCACTATAAAAGCCACTAAAAGGCTCACCATGGCAAGAGCCCTTTAAAACACCAAATTATCAGAATATTAGCATCATGCTATTGAAATGGTAATGGTCGCTACTATGATCTTAATTATATGGTTATTGATACTAGCATCTTTTTAATAACATGCTAGTTCAGGTTAGCATCATGGTAATGCAAAAACATATCGTGTTCGTGCTCCAACAGACTAATATCGTTAGTTCTCGATATAATCATGCTAATGCCATTTTTACTGATGTTAATGTCTTCTCGATGACATGTTCCTCCATTTTAGCAAATGCTAAATTCTTGCTAAAAATTTTAGATTAAAGCATGAGGGGAAAAGGTGTGTTTTAAAAAAAACTATAAAAGGTAGTCAGTCAGGTTTTTTACTTTTTTGCCAAATTAAAAAAATTGTAAATATAATTTTATATAATTTTTTTTTCCTGCAACATCCATATAAATACACAATGAAGTTATTTTCTTTACTTTCCAATCATGAATTCAGATTTGATTATTTACTGTTTTCTGGCACACTTTTTTTTGTCTTGCCATTCCTGATGATTTTTCTTAAAACGTACCTGTTTGCCATCATTCCCATCACCAACAGCATTGCACCGATCAGCAAACCCACGAAAGCAAATCCCAGCATGGCGAACTTCCAGGACGACGCTGTTTGATGAGACAAGGCACGGCAGGTTACTTATAGTGCATTTTACGCCTGTTTACACTAGAACATTTACACTTAGGGATGCAAACTCACGGTCCTCTGTGCGGTAGTACCACTGTAAGAACTTGGCCTGTGCTTCTGTCATTCTGTTTGCAGGGGGCTCTTCAGAGAACTCCGGTTCTTCTGTGTCGAATTCACTGTCTCTTCTGGACCCTTTGAGCGATTGTGAGAGTGAGAAGTTAAAGGTCACGGTTTGTTTTTCATTCTTTTAATCAAGCGTTTGCAAATGAGATTCTGTACAGTGCATCTGTTCTTGGCTTCATGGGGAATTTTTATCTCTTGAGAAAGTCTCACTGCAAAAAAATGATATAATGAGTAAAAATTTACATTTTCCGTGATGTCACCCATAGGTTTCTGGCAAAGCTAAATGAGGTCGCACAAGAACGTAGTGAAGACGTCTGATAGGCTGAATGTTTAAATTTTATAGACCACATTATAAATAAACACATTAAAAAATAAGTCAACCCCACTGAGAGTTCATGAAGATCAAAACTAGTGATCTGAATCAACAAATGTAATGGATCCATGAGTGGAAACATGTTTTTTTTCAGCTGCAAAGTTGGTCAGTTGGACATTGGAGTGAATGAGAACCAGCTCACTTCTGGAGTCCGCTTCAAGTGGGAACTGGAGTTCAGTCACTTCCTGTTACCATGAGAGGGAAAGGAGGAGATAGCCCCTAGAGGTATGTCTCAATCCAGGTTCTGGATCCTTCGGAGGGTGCATTTCAAAGCCGCTTATGTCACAACGCTGCGCCAAGGCCATCCCATTTCGCCAAAAATCACAGGGTCCTTAAAATGTGTCCTTCAAATGCGTCCTCCTTTTCCTGGAATTTTGAGGATACATCGCTACCATCCTTCATAGCCTCACATATCCCAAGATGCTTTGCGATGAGCACTCGGGAAGTGCTCCGCCGTCCCATTTACCAGCAACTGATGCAGTCTCCGGAGGCTGGGAAGGCTGCGTCCTCCGAAGGATCAAGATCCTGGATTGAGACACAGCTTTGTTAAACTGGTTTCATTTTCAATTCTTTTGGTTTCATGTAGAGTTGAGACCGACCTTAAGATGCATACTGCCACCTGCTGTAGTGGATGGTGAAAAGTGTGGATTGTGAAAGAAAATTTTTTTTTAGACGATGCTCTAGAAATTATTTGTGGATAACAGGCTGCAGCCAGCAAAACACATGTTTATAGTCTTTAGAAATGGATTTTACATGTAACCAAGACATTCCTCCAATTCAAGCATTTACAGTACCACATCGTCTACGTATAACATCATCACCGTCGTAAAGTCTTGATCAGGGTTTCTCAAACTTCGGTTAGGACCACTTCCACATTAGAAAATTTGTCAAGGACCCCCATCAAAACTCATCAATTCGCCTCCTCACAGTGTCGTAAGAAAGTGGTACTGCTTTCAGTTTGCAAGCCCCTAAGGATTTCCTGATCTGATCGCGCGTTCAGAAAAGGGGCTCAATCACATAAGTTCAGACTCGATCGGAATCGGAAGTTGCCTCCCGATCAGGACTCGATTTTATTTGTATTTTATTTTTTAATCTTGTATTTAAATATATATGTACATAATTTATTTATTTTAAAAACATCTACACAAAAACAGCAACATATGCAGTTCGCCTTCCCTGTTACAGAGACGCTATTGATTAAAGCAAAGCTCACGCTGTTAGAGAGTGTGAAGAGGAAGAGGAGAGAGAAAAGGCTTCGTTGCAGCATGAAGACACAGAATATTACAGTACCTCGACCCCTGATTTAAAATTCCCTCTCGCTACTGTTCAAGAAACGTTACTTGTCAAAGGTACCCCATGTTTCATTCACCCCTGACATCTGTCTGCGTTGTCTGCTGCCATCTCTACTGAACCTTCCCGCACAATAGATTATGACTAATGTTTTGTTGTATGCAGTGCGGTTCGAACCTTACAGGTCCAGGATTTGTGCGGGTCGCACGAGCACATCACAGGGAGTCTTTTTGCAAAATTGCATTTGCCTTTTTCAAACACTCGCACAACACACTCAAGATTTCTCACAGATAAATACTATATTATAACGGCCACTAAGGAATAGCGCTATTTTATGAGTGCCGGGGATACTCTAAAACAACACTTCAAGGTAGAATTCTGTGCACGCATATTTTACAGCAGCAATTGCCACAAAAGTGTGTGTTAGGCATTACGGTAGCAAGTTTCTCTTGCACAGACATCCACCGAAATCTGCAAAGAGATCTGCTGCAGTAATCCAGATTCACGGTTCTCTGAAACATCTCTACAAGAAGAATTAATGGAGCGAAATTAGAGCAAAATATAACAATAAAGTCTGTTACTTAAGATTTATTGAATATCTAAAAACTTTCCTCAGTGTTCTTTATTCTTTCTTTATGTATTCGAAAATTATCAGATCAGGACTTGCTATCCGCAGATCTTCAAATCAAATAATCCGCACTCGAGGGCAAAAAACGATCGGGAGAGTCCTGTTAGCAGCTTCTTTCCCAGTCGTTACCTCACACATTTCCGCCTCTGCTGGGAGAAGAAGATCTAGCGCTATGAAGTTTGTACATTTTATGATCCATGGAGCCACCAGATAAGAGGTCCTCTGTGCTTTCTCAGAAGCAGTGCGAGGTTCGCCTCCTGTTTTTTGCCTCATGTAATCTTCCCTCTTTCACTGGAAAAATTCCTTGCTTTTTTGTTTCGCTTTTAGTTTATTAAAAATGCATTACTTAGATAGATAGCAGGTCTGAAGGAGAGAGTTAATTTATATTCGTTTTTTCTTCTTATTTCTCTTATTTTGGGTTTTTGTTTTGAAGTGTTCTTGTAAATATTTTATGTTGGCCTGTAAATAAATACCCCTTCTGGAAGAACGTTTTATTGCCATCTGTAATTTAATTTCAAAGTGCCACGCATTTTAAATGTTACCCTCTTCCCCCTGACAATAAGAGCTAAACACATATACGAACGTAAATTTGTCCACTCACTCTGTGCGTGTTGGCAGATGTCCCTAGCATCCAAAGACCTCCCTTCGTCTCTGGTTCCTCCTCGTTGGAGAGTGATTTTCCCTTGGTGCATGCTCAGCATCATCCTACTATTTTTACCGATCAGCTGCTGGCCCCTGCACACCCACTCCAGCAGCTCTCCAGGGCCACAGCTCAGGGTCTGCACCGGGTCCCTGTGCCAGGGAGAGAGACACCTCTGGGTGCCCTCATTCACAATCAGTCCTGCTCCGGTCCACATCCACTGCTGCAGGGCAGTGGAGCCTTTGCAGGGCTGGAGGCGAAGCTCGAACCCAGAGGATTCCTCCAGACACAGGCCATCACGTGAACTCTGGATCCTCAAACCCATTGAGCCTGTGAGGAAGAGGGGAAACCATGCAGTGAGATAGAGAGAGGGAGAAGGGCATAGGTGTAGGGAGAGAGAAAGAAAAGATAGAGAGGTAGGAGAAGAAAAAGAGAGATAAATTATTACAGAGAAATGAGAGAGAGAATAAAAAGATAGATATACACACACAGAGTAGAGGAGAGAGAAAGATGAAGAGGGGGAGACAGAAAGAGGGGAGAAAGAGTGAAAGTGACCAGTCGGCCAGATATGGAGTGACCCATATCTGGAATTTGTGCTCTGCATGTAACCCATCCAGTGCACACACACACACAGCAGTAAACACACACACCGTGAGCACTCACCCGGATCAGTGGCAGCATGGCTGCGGGGCCCCGGGGAGCAGTCAGGGAACTGGTGCTCGCTCGAGGGCTCCACAGCTGTGGTTGTTGTTGATGTGAGCAAGTGTTTCATCACTCACTCCACCTTCAACTCAGTGGATCTGGGGATCGAACCTGCGACCTTCAGATCACAAGTCGATCTCCTTATCCACCAGACCACAACTGCCCTTAGAGAGAGCAGTTATAGAGAGGGAGACAGAAAGATAGGGAGGGGAGTGAGAGAGAGGAGACTCAGAGAGAGATAGAGAGAGTGTGGGGGACCGAGAGAGAGAGAGAGAGAGAGAGATAGGGCATGGATAGAGAAAGAGGGAAGACCGAGAGGGAGAAGAAAAAGAAAAAAATAGAGAGAGAGAGATCGATGTACAGAGAGAGCTGACACAGCTATTTTTTGTTACATGTCTGCTTACATGATTC
>UELW01000333.1:258711-278711 GCA_900490495.1 Danionella dracula | reverse complement strand
TGTGATATTAGTGCTGTCCTTTCTTTTAGATAGCTCTGATGTGAAATCATGTTTGAATTTAACTATAGGCTGATCCTCCTCTTTTCACTCCATAATTTTTTAAGTGGCACAAGGCTGGCAACACCACTGAGCAGGAGAACATCTATTTTACTTACATTACATTGTTCAACATCATTTCTTATTCAATACATGATATGTATATTAAATAAAAATAGTGTTCATTCTCTGTGCCTCCTCGTCCTCATACAAAGTACATGTATTATTCATACTTCGTTTGACATAGCCACATTAGGAAACAGAAAAAACTGCAACCTGCAACGTTAATTGTGTAAAAAAAAAAGTTAAGCAATATACATGTCAAATAAATCGCATGCGTTAACACATTAATTTTGACAGCACTAATATATATATATATATATAAACATATAAATAAAAAAAACAATATATATATATATATATATATATATATATATATATATATATATATATATATATATATATATATATTAAAAATTCTTGAAACTTGTAGATGTCTGCAGAATGGTCCACATTGAGCATGACTATTGCGCTCCTATTTAAAAAAAAACATTGTACTAGAATATTTGTCTGTTGATTTCTTACGCTTGTCTCGCCCTCTGCTGGAACTCAAGAGATTACAATTATTTTTGTCCTCCAAGTTAGGAATTAAAGTAGCAAACAAACCCAAATAACAGGCACAGAACGCTTGGAAATGTACTGTTTATTTGCATCTTTAACAGCACCAAACTTGTATTAGAAAACAGTTTTTTGGTATAAAAGTTTAACAAAATACAATGATTTTAAAACCCAGTGACCTAAGTCTGAGTGCCTGATAAAGCCAGAGCGTCTCTATAAAACCAGCATCCAAATTCATTTAAAAAATGTAAAATAAATTAGTTTTCAGAAGACAGGTAATAAAGCTTTTGTATATAGGTAAAAAAACAACAACAACTTACAATTGAAAACATTTTTAAATAAATTAAATCCTAGTACTGATACATAAAAGCTTAAATAAATACGTGAAAATATAACATAATTAATTCTCCCTGTTTGTTTGAATCAATGATTGGAAAAACTCATCTGTATTTATTTATTTATAATTTTGCTCTCTATTATTATATTTGTTTGTATTCCTCTGCCATTTATTTTACACATTTAGTCCCATACAGATGAAAAAATATATAAATAAGAGTAAATTAACAAAAAACAAAGGAGTTGAAATGCAGAAGGCCATTAAAATATGTGTATTTGTTTACTTATCCATTATGAATTTATCAAAGCATAATTATTACGTTAGTTTAACCAACGTTTATCAAATGTATAAATCGTGTAATTTATTTGCATCGTTATATTTGTGCGTTTATTTCAGAAATTACTTTTAATTTGTTTTCATCGTTGATTTTTACTATATTTTAACTAAATAACCTCTTAATTTTTTCCAAACATAATTTATTAATATTGATGTATTCATTTGCTTGGTTTTAGAATGTTTTAACTTCGTGATTTTTAATTTTTTTTTATTTTATCTATCAGTAAAAAAAATATTAAAAAAACTAACAGAACAACAGACAGACAGACAGTTAGACAGACAGAATGACAGATAGTCAGACAGACAGATGGATGGATGGATCCCTGACTACTTTAGTTGTTGAAGCCACTCGCGGCTCTGTAAGAAAAACGTGAACCACCCGTGTTACGAAAAAGAGGCGTTGCATCATGACGTAGAAACACTTTCAACCAATAGCAAGCGCAAAACGGTATCGAGGACGTCTGAAACAGGAAGTGCGGTTGCGCCTCTTTTTCTCTCTACAGATGAGCCTCGTCGGAGATGAGAAAATGCTAGAAAGGAGACAGCGGATAATATAGCGTTAAATAATCACACGGAGCCCCGACGAGACCGCTCCGATGTTCATCCACGCAACACGATAGAGAGGACGAGTGTGTGTTCGTGCGGGAGCGAGGGAAGGGTAGGTTCACTCACGGCGAACGTCGCTTTTCCTGTTTATCCGAAGGGTGTCGTCTCTTACGGAATTGTTTTTCCGCGGATTTGGCAGATTGTCATTCGTTATTTTAACATCACAAGATATTTATCACGTTGTTGTTTTTTTTAAAGACGATTCGTGCGAGTTTGTCAAATGCGCTTAAAATGGTTGACATTAGTGAAGTGCGTTGATGTTGAATGTTTACACCCGCATCGTTTGCCATAGACAT
Source organism: Danionella dracula (assembly GCA_900490495.1). Taxonomy (NCBI): domain Eukaryota; kingdom Metazoa; phylum Chordata; class Actinopteri; order Cypriniformes; family Danionidae; genus Danionella; species Danionella dracula. The sequence continues at coordinate 276,482 of UELW01000333.1, read as the reverse complement.
TAATATCCGCCGTAGTTTTCAACATTGCAATCTCAGTAACTGTACGTTTGGGAGACGATAAAAGTATATGTTTGATCATATATACGCTAAAAACCTTAATTGAATATGTTTATACACATTTTATGTCCGTTTGATTATGCTGTCACGTAATCGTTTTGTTTACAGAAACAATGTCTATGGTATTTCCTTGGCTTGTTCGTGCGTCACAAGAGAATATATATTTTTTCACGCCATATTAGCTTAAATTAATCAGATTTTGTTCTCTTTTCCTCTCAGTGGTTTTGAACTTTTCCATCTTTATTTTTAGTAGGTGATGAACACCAAGTAAACACGCTCACTGCGTTTTTCATGAATACATTTCATGAATATTAATATAGTTACACTTGATTTAAAAGCTGTTTGTGGTATTCTATTAGAAGTAGTTAGTAAACAAATTTTATTTATTGTTTTAATAACGAAATTAATCAAAATGAATTAAAAAATATTTTTAATAAATACATGAAAGTTGACTAAAACAATTGAAGATATGCAAAAGGAGTATATGTAGGTGTAATTTCTATGGATATCTTTCAAGTTCAAGTTGAACCACACCTTTAAATTAACTTATTTTAGGCTGTCAGTAGTCCAGTATGTTAATGAGTGAATAGAACCCCATATAGTCACCCAGCAGTGCCAAAGTTGAGACTGTGTGTCATCAGCCAATGACTGGTAATATAAACCTTTGTTATGAAACCTTCTAGACGTGTAATGGAAAAATACTGCAGTTCATCAACTGATCACTAGAAATCCAGAAGTGAGCACTCTCCAATTGACGCCCATGATAAAACTTATTTAAAATGTTTTTAATAGATAAGCGCAGGGCCTATTAAGTGAGAACCAATTGAAAAGTTCAAAGTTAAAATAAACAACAACCTTCAAATCCCCTAGACATTTAATTATTAACACTTTGTTTAGGCTGGTAATAAACCCCAGAAACTCACCAGGGTTCTTTTTATTGAGTGAACAAAACATTTTCGTAGTTACCCAGCCGGGCCTAGAATGAGACTGTGTGTGTGTCATCATCCAATGACTGGGGACATAGATGCAACATAATGACATCACCTAGTGGCTACCCTCTGGGGGCGGAATAGAAAGATTGTGCAGTAGGACGAGTGCAGTTCATTGACTGACCAATAGATGCTGCGTCCAGAATTGATTAGTGGTGCAACGGGTAGCACGGTCGTCTCACAGCAAGAAGGTTGCTGGTTCAAGCCTCGGCTGGGTCGGTTGGCATTTCTGTGTGGAGTTTCCATGTTCTCCCCGTGATCGCGTGGGTTTTCTCCGGGTGCTCCGGTTTCCTCCACAAGTTCAAAGACATGCGGTAGAGGACAAATGGATATAAACGATTAAAAGTGTTTGAGTGTGAATGTTTCCCAGCGATGGGTTGCGGCTGGAAGGGCATCCGTCGCATAAAACATATGCTAGAATAGTTGGCGGCTCTTTCCGCTGTGGCGACCCCGAAAGGGTAGAAAGCCAACAAGAAAATGGATGATGCCCATGTTAAATTTTCAGCCATTTTGACTATTTGAATGAACTGTAAAAAGAAAAAAAAAGTTAATCACCCCTTTTAATGCTTTTTTCATAGTCTAGTATTAAACCCAAGGGCTTTCTCAGTGAGTTAACAGAACATATGTAGTCACCAGAAGGGCGTAGAATGAGAGAGAGTGTGGGTGTGTCTTCAGCCAATGACTTGTGATTTAGATGCTAATTTAGGACATCACCCTAGTGGCGACACTTTGGAACTGCAATAGGAAGATAGTGCTATTCATTAACTGACCACTGGAAGCTGTATCTAGAAGTGAGCATTGACGCCCATGTTAAAGATAATTTGCAGACAAAATGCATTGTTAAAGTATTTTTGGATGGATACTGCAGGTAAGGGCGGGGCCAATTGAGTGATTGGCTGTTGGGTTTTTCATCTATTACGGCATAATTGTCAGACAATTAGGCATTTTTCATCAGATTTTTGGAACTTCCGTAAAAACTAACAGTACAAAGTTAATCAAAATCATTTAAAACTAATCAGAACCCCTTTTTAAATTTGTAAGCTTAGTCGCCCAGTAATAAACCCCAGAAACTCCAGAGTGAGGCGGTGTGTGTCATCATCCAATGACTGGTGCCATAGGTGCTACATAGTGACATCACACAGTGGGTACCCTCTGGAGGCGGAATCGAAAGACTGACCACTGCCTCCAAAATGATGCTTATGTCCCACTGACGCCTATGTTAAAAATTTGCTGTGGGAAAAAATGTATTAGGGTTTTTTATGAAAAAACATTTAGTGACAGCCACGTTTTGAGGAGAAGTGTTAGGTGTTGGGTTTCTCATCAATCACTCTTCAAACATTCTGACTTTTAGTCAGTTTTTGACTTTTGCAGCGACAAACTGCTATCAAAAGACTGACCACATAAGCCCACACTCTCCAACACTGCAAAAAGTTTTTTATACAATTTTAATAAGGTTTTGATATTTCTAATCCATCACTGTTTGAGGTCCATCTCTGTATTCAACAGGGTGTAAAACTGTTCATTTTAATATCCGAGGCTATATCATCAACCGTTGTTATTTTGTATTATGTAATAAACACTTCAACTTCATGTTCAAGGTTTGTGGCCGTATCAGCTCAGTGCAGTAGACGCGGAGATAACGAGATGAGGTGGAATGTTATGTGTGCGGGCTTGTTAAGCAATCACTTAGGGTTGGGACCTGACACACTTTAACCCAGGAATCAATCTTGTCTCCTCTAACGCTCGTCTCATTTCCCAGCCGCGAGAATCGACCGGATCACTGTGACCCACGCACCCAGAGAGCCTCCGCCTTCATCCATCAGGAGATCCACGTGGTTCCGCTCATCTCACCTAGAACGTAAGCGCTCTGCTGAAGCAACCAGGCTCTGTGTGTGCCGTGCTTTAACCCTTTAACTGTCTCCCAACCGAGCCGAGCAGGTCACGAATCACTGTGTTTTATTTGGCTTTTTTTGTTTACAGGTTGAAAATCAAAGCAAAAACAAAAAAAGATTCCATGTCAAATGGGAAGCTAAAATACTTAGTGATACCTCAATTCATAAATATGATTCAATACACTAATAAAATACTCAAGATATTAATAAATAGTAAATAGTAAAAATAGTTACTGTTTGTGTTGGTTGGATTTTCATATACATGTACAGTACTTTTACCATAGAAATCTAAATTAACTTTTTGGTAGTCTTTGGTGTTAAAAACTAATGCAGAGGTTGGTGACGTAATGAGCTAAGAAATACAAACAAGTATGTTTTCAATTGTTGTTTTCTAGGTAGAACAGTGACCGGGTTAAAGGAGACTCCAGAAGCCAAGTTAATTCATTTCTTTAGAGTATATAAGTAAAGCCAGAAGCAATCCAAGTTTATTTTTCTGAGTGGTTTCGTAAAAACACAATTTATACCTCAACAAAACTAGCGTTTTTCTGTGCTCTACTCAGAGATGTGTTAAGATATCTGTGTTTTCGTAACGCACTTTTGTTGGAATACCGCAAGAGGAATATAATATAATAATAATAATAATAATACAAAGTAAAAATATGCTATAAATATTTTTTCATGAGGAATGTATGCCATCATGATCTCGTGTAAGACTTTTGAATAGTAGTCGCACCAAAGAGTTTGCCAACATTATTTGGATCGTTATTGTGAGGTCATTTTGGTAGATATTTATTTATTTTAAAATAATGCACTTGCTTGTTCTGAAGCAGGAGCTCATGGTGATGTTACAGATCCAAGTTTCTGTCTCAACTTCATTGCAATTCCTGCTTTGTTCTGACCCTCGTTCAAAAACAGTCTGGAGCAGAATGGTTTGAGCAAGCAAACATGTGTTTCGGTCGATCTGTCTGTGCATTTCTTCCATAAATAAAAGTTAACCACTCGCCCTTAAAGGCTGCTTTGGTGGGAGTAAATGAGCAAAGTTCTGTACTTCTTAATATCTCAAAACATCTCAGACCTTCAAAACCAGGGCTAGTTCTGAGCAAAATGGAGTCTGCTGTGTTTTTGCAACTAGATGCTGAGGGGCGGAGTTTATGGTAATTAAAGGGAGGGGCTTACAGTAAATTATGTCATTTACTTAGTTTCACACCGGCTCGTTCTCTGAGAGTATAAAGCACCTGTTGTGATTAAAATAAAACCCTTGGATGGGTTTTTATCGTCTTGGGGGGGGGGGGGGTATGCACCAATGAGCCACGTTTCTGTCCGAATCGATGTAAAGTTGTGATATAAATGGTTATTTAAAGTGAGCTCTCTTTTAGTCCTTTAAGATGTTTTTTATTCAAGTGTTCGGAAAAAGAACAGTCGGGCACAAACTAATGTAAAGCGATCTCCACTCCTTTCTTCCACCTTGTTTTTTTTTTTTTTTTCCTGTTGTGAAGCTGAATCTGTTTAAAGAGCTAGATTTTCTTTTTTTCCTCCTCTGTCTTTATCTTCTTCCTCTACTCCTTGCTTTGGTTTATTGATCAGTTGATACAATTTCTATTATGAACGAGCTGAGAGAATATGCAATTTGTTACACAGTCAAAGTCTCTCTCTTCCCTAATGTAAGTTGCTTTGGACAAAAGCGTCTCCCAAATGCATAAATGTAAATGTTAACATGATTGACAGAATCTGATCTGACAAACTGTTGGGCCTTTAATTTGGAAATACATATATACGGAGTCACCATTTTAAACGATCTCTGGACAGATGGACTTTAGGACCCAGGGAGAGTCCCTTACCGCAAAGGCTGCATAGAAATGTGTCTTGCTCCGGCCCCACTCTTGCTTCCACTCTTGTAATGTTTTAGTTATCCTTGCATGTTACGGTTTGCTCCGCACTGCAGACTCTTAATAAAGGGTTCCACAAATCCAGTCCTGGAGGGCCCTGCACATTTTTGTTGCAGCCCTACTTTAGTATGCATACTAGCGTCAACCAATCAGAGAGGACCCTAATTAGTGCAACTGGTTTGTTTCATGATGATTGAACCAAAAAAATGCAGTGCTCCGGCCCTCCAGGACCCGATTTGGAGACCCCGCTATAAGACTTCGTTCAGATCGCATGCTCAACGCTCACTTCTGATTTTTAAATTTTTATTACATCCTTTTTTTGCACTTGTTAACATTACACACAATATGGGACTTGTTTCTGTCATGTGTAGGATTGGGACGCTTTATTTAAGTTCACTCCCACCATCATTTAAACCAAATCAAAGTGTTTTTTAGTTCTATTACTTTACTTCTAGAATCGTCATGTATGTCCGCATAAAATGACGTAAAAGTCAGAGAAATCAAACCTAAACTTCAGACTTGGGTTACTTTGCAAATATTGCATCTGTAACATATACAGGGGCTCATATGAAAGAGACTGGGTCTGATTTTATTGACCTGTTAAGAAAAAAAATCAGATACAGGTCAGAAAAAAAATCCGATTTGGGTCACTTTGAGCTGCAGCCTAAACCGGCCTCAAAATGTGGATGCATCAAGTTAGCAGTTCACTAACAACTTATAATGCAAGCCGCAGGAAATGCAACACCGAATAATGTAAATGGTTCACTGGTTGAACCTGGTTTGTTGTCATCTCAGCGATGTATTCTGCCCTGTTTAAATAAATGCGTTAAACATGAACACATCAATCATCTTTAGCTAGCGTCTGTGTCTCAATTCCTCAGAGATTGTGTAAAACATAGCGAGTAAATGCTGTCTTATTCTAATCATTTGCAGCGCAAGTATGAGCTCCCATGATTCCGAGGTGTACCCGGTGGCGCCGGAGATGCCTGCCATGTTCGATGGCATGAAGTTGGCAGCGGTGGCCACCGTTCTCTACGTCATCGTCCGGTGCCTGAACCTGAAAAGTCCCACGGCTCCTCCGGACCTCTCGTACCAGGAGTCAACGCTCAACCACTTCCTGCTCAAGTCCTGTCCCGTCCTGACCAAAGAGTGAGTGTGACTCGGCAGGTTATGTTTTGGGGTAGGGCTGCACCAATACCCATTTTTAAAGACGGACTACAATACCTTTTCCAGTTTACTGTGTTATATAATTTAAATTCGCAATTCTCCTTTAAAGGTTTAAGTTTCAGATTTTTTATTTAAATACTTGTTTCGTAACGCACATTTGCGCTTGATATTTTCAGAGCGAAGTTTTAGGCTGCCGTGTGGGTTATCATCAATAATTAAAGTGTTTTCACACAGCTGAACCTGACATTCTGTTCCTGCTCTCCTGAAACTTCTGTCGTTCATCTCTCAAAACATCGGTCTGTGGTATCAGCTTGTGTTTATGAGTACGAGTACGTGAGCTAGGTGTCGGGTCCAATGCCAGTATCGCTATCGGTGCATCCATACACTATTTTTTTTTTATTTTATTTTTTTTACGTATTGCATTGCATAAATCATGTTTTTTACTTAAATGTCTAGACTACTGAAACCTCATATCAAATGCAAACCATAACTGAAAAAAAACCTTGTTGTAGCCAAATTGATGATTATGTGTTTGGCCACTGTGAGGCGCTATTTAAGGAGAGACCTGTGTTGTCGTCATGAGAGTTTGGAAGCACAAAGTTTTTCAACCGTGACAAGCAACGTTGTCTGGAATGTGATTTGGAAAGGTATTAAATTCTTTATTTGGAACAGTTTATGGACAATTTAATTTTAAAGAATAAAAGACCACTTTGATTTAAGTCAACAACATGGATCCTTACTTCCTCACTCGTGTGAAACCTGCTCACACCAAGCTCTCCGTAGCGGCTTATTGGATAGCCGTTACACCCCTTATTTCAGTTAAATGTGTGCGCAAAGGTGAGAATGAGCACAGAAGCTCTAAACAGAGGTGGTAGTAACTAGTTAAATTTACTTAAGTACATTTTTAGGGTAACTAGTACTTTTTGAGTACTTAAAAAATGTGTACTTTTACTGATGTAAGTATTTTGTGAAATATCTGTACTTTTACTAAGTTACATCTGAGTTATGTTTTTGATATGTTTTAGCTGCATTCTCCCGTTGCTGATTAATTGAAATAAATCTGAATGAAGCTATTTTTGACGTCAGCAAGTGCTGAGAGTTCGCAGCTCCTTGAGTCGACGGAGAAGATGGAGCGCATCCTCGCTGCAGCGTGCTGATGTCACGCATGCACAGACATCATCATGCAGACAGAGGGCGCTGCGCAGATAAATGAGGGTTTCACAGCGCACGTATTCTGTAACGTGTGTTTGTAGAGATGAAAAACTCTTTTTGTTGCCCATCGGAGCAATGTGTGTTGGATTATAGTTTTGTTATATCTAGTAATATCTAGGAAATACTATACTATATAGCTGCGTTTTTGCTTCGTATCGTTCAGATCAGAAGTAACTGGTAACTAAGTACTTGAGTACATTTTGTTTATATACTTTTGCACTCTTACTCGAGTAAATGATTTGGTAGTTACTTTTACTTGAGTACATTTTTTGGATACTCCACCCACCTCTTCCTCTATAATGAGAGGACGTGTGAGATTGCTTCATTGTGTATTTATATGCTACATGTGCAAACGTATGGTTGTTCACCTCAAACATTCAAAGTGTTGCTATTCTAAGTGAGAAATGCAGCTCACGCAAGCCTGGGTTATTGCTGCGTTGGTGTTATCATTCCAGCAGAAGTGCAATTAATGTGAGCAGTATGATGTTTTCCTGCACTTTGGCCTCAGAAGCTGCGATATATGTACCGCAGGTCTCCGCTGGGCTGCAGGAGTGGGTGTTCTTCAGGCTCGTTATGTAATCGTGATTTTCCAGAGCACCGACTTCTACATGAACAGATCAATCACTAAACTCAGACGCTCTCCACAAACCTCTCCTGCTTCATCTTCTTGCCTTAATTAGAAAATGCAGGAGCTCTTGTTTTTGGTTATTATTGGCATATGTTAACTTTTATGTGCAGCAAATAAAAAGATCTTGTTTTAAACTACATGTGATTGTTAAGTAAATTTGACTTTATTGTTAAACTAAAAAAGCAAAAAAGCAGCTGACCACCTCATACACGAGAAAAACCTGCTACCAGAACGTTGTGCTTTTCGTAAACGTTCAAATATAATGATTTTCTACTGATGAAAAAAAAAATGGAGTGAAATTACATTTACTGTAGCTACTCTCCTGCTGTAGTTCGGAGGAGACGGGAAATGTTGAATCAAGGTACTTCAGGACCCTGCACAAACTCAGACAGACCCTAAAGTCTATGCTGTAGCTCCTTCCGGAAACCTTTCTTCAAAGCTAGAATGAGTGAGCGTTGATGATGTGTGTAGTTTGTGGTAATTACAATGGTAATGTAATTGCGGTAATTAGTGCTAGCGCATCTGCGCAGATGTACGGTAACATGCCAGTGTCAATGTTCGAAATGGTTTTACATAAAAGTCTTTCTAACGACAAATTTCCAAAACAATAGCAATCTGTGTGGAGTGGAGACAAAACAGTATTATGTCCTTTTAAAAGGAAATGTTTATTTTTTTTAATCACGGAGGTAATCTTGCAACAAAGATGGTTAAGCTGAGAATCCGAGGCAGAGCTTTTTTTTACGTTGTTAGTTTTTATTGAAAAGCATATTCAGATTGATATTGTGATGTTTTTGTGAAATGTTACAATTACTCACCGACATGCTGATATGTTTAACGTTTTTTCTTCAATGTATTTGCATTTTTTTTTTCGATGTTTTTATGTGAATCACTCTCAGAGCTTGCTCTATGAAAGCCGACTCTGTAATTCTACTGCTGCGTGCTTTCATTCACAGATTCGTAACTCCGTAATTGATTTGGAATTTTATGTTGAGATAGTTTATTTTCTTAGAGAACTGTTTTAGAAGAAAGTGATGAGTTTTAGCATTTTTTCTTCACATTCTTTTGCAGCAATATCTGAGTTAAATGTCTGGGAGGTGTTCCCTTAAAGTTGCATTCAAGACAATTGTATTTTGTATGTTTTTGAGTAAGTCCCTTGTTCTAGGTTATTGTTTCTGTGAATGAAGGCGAGGATGATTCGTGAGGGTCTGAACGAGCCTTCCAGTCAGCTCAGCTGTTAATTAAAGCACCATAAAGGACTGTTTGTCAACCTTCCTGAACTGCTCCCAGGCTATTTAAAGCATTGTGTTGGCATTGTGTTGCATAAATTATCTCTCGTCCACGTTTTTGAAAGTAGCTACCCTCAAATGACTTGGTTTTTATGGATAAGCTCTCCGCTGATCCTCTTGTGCTCTTATGTGACCGTGTCATCAGTAGATTAGAGCAGTCAGGCCTTCGTGTCCATCAGCTGCTGTTAAAGTCGGGAAGCTCTGTCAAATAATGCGATGATATTTACCTTGTGGTAAACAATGCCTGCACGAACAGGCTTTAAGAACTGTTAATCATGTTCTATTTTAGCTAGTGGTGGGTCAAGGGCCGCTGTTCGTAGAATTTGGTAACGTGTTTAATGCCTGTTATATGGTAAAGTAGTGATGTTGTTTGTGGTCGTTTGAGGTAATATCTGAATGTAGATTTCTAGTCATTTCGAGGTAAAGCAAAGATGTTATGTGTAGTAATTTGTGATGTTATACCGGCATAGATTGCAGCTATATATATATATATATATATATATATATATATATATATATGTATGTGTATGTGTATATGTATATATATATGTGTGTATGTGTTTATACGCCAACGTAAATTAGGGTAGTTACTGGTGACGCCTTGAAATGTGCTGATGTAGATTGTGCTATTTTGGAATGTTTTGGTAATGCGCCATTGTCGATTGCGGTGATTTGCAATAACATGCAAAAGTAGATATTTGGTAACTTGTGTTTAACACTGAAGCGTACTCTTTAAAGCAGCGATGTTGAGTGTGGTAATGCGTTGTGACCTCCTGATGCAGATAACGGCCCTTTGCCACTTAGTACTGGGTGATATGGTCATAAAATATATCATGATGGGTTTTTTTGTTTTGTTTTTTTACATACCAGTTGATATCGATAACCATAACGATATTGTCAAATCTTTATTTCTGGTAAAAATAAAAGCAGATGTTTCCCTCTACACTGAAAGTTGTACAAACCTGATCATTAACTGAGGTTTATATATATATATATATATATATATATATATATATATATATATATATATATATATCAGGGACAGATAATTTTTTTTTATGACTGGAAATTCATTCTTTTATTTAATTTGAAGTTATTAAAAACACATTCTTAACCTGTAAAAATAGCACAAACACTAGGCATCGAGTAAGTATTTATTTCTATTTAGTGATAGCCAATTATTATTTGTACCAATTATATATATATATATATATATATCTACTTATAAAATGAGCTCATGATATTCATAAAACTCAAACATCGAAACATTCTGAAGCATGCGTTTGTGTATTAAAATCATAATGTTTCCAACTTTACTTTCTCTACACGTAAGCTGATAATCTCATTAGGTTTTGTTTTTTGCATCTTCATGATGAGAAAGAAATCTGAGCTCAAGAGAACGAGCTGCTGTGAGAAACCTACATGTGTTCAAATAAACTCTGGAGCTGACGCCACTCTGAGCGTTTCTCTTCTCTGTTAGCGTGAGCGCGCGTCTCCAGAGGTTAAAAAAAGATATCGGTCAATGAGCTAAACCAATCAGGAGCAAGCTTGTCTGGGCTTTGCAGCTTCTGATTCATCTTCCCATCAACTGCATCGTGTAGCACATCAATAGGAAGTGTTTAGATGCGGGAACACACCAAACAGAGAGAATATACGTTTTGCTTGTGGTTAAAAAAGAAGATGAAAGTGCAGCGTTTTCATCTCTGAGCAAGAATAGTGCACGTGTGTTACCTCAGAATGACTCGAGAGCTCATATAAACACGCAAAAACGATTGAAACCTAGGAGTGTTGTTAGAAATGCGCTGGTCAAGAAGTTATCAAGCTCTCTATTGACCTCTTTATGTTTTCGAGAAAATGTACATTGACAATATTTTGTTCCTGCTATGGTTTATTAATCAGTTGATACTTTGACTACATAACAAATTGCATATAGTCTCTCCCCTTCTGTAAGTCGCTTTGGACAAAAGCGTTTGCCAAATGCATAAATGTAAATGTAAGCATGGATATGGAATGTTTATTGTGCCGTGTCGATTGGAGTAATTTGAGTTGACCCATGGAACATGGAGTTAACGTGGATTATAATAAAAGTGATTTATTTATAAAATGACTGATTAGAGATGTACGTAACTTCAGTGTCACCTTCAGTAACTTCTATTTCACTTTTGTTTTTTCAAATTACTACGTTTTCAAAACAATTTAGGAAGTATTTTAATGAAATAGGGAAGGAACCAGTTGCTTCTTTAAATTGACTTTGATCAATCATCAGTTTCTAAAGGACCAGAACTGAACAGAATATACCAGAAAATAAGTGAACTTTTACAGCAAGAGTTCAACTGTGACCTCTGTTTAAGGACAGTCTCATTTTGTAGGCTCCGGTTAACTTTTCACCGCTGGCTGTTTGGTGAGAATGCGTTGCGTAACCCTTCATCAGAAGCGCGGTGGTTCCCAGTGAGTGAGAGAGAAGCAGGGAAAGGTGCTCATGGCTCTTAGTGAGCTGCTGTGTTTAGGTTCACATTGTGGAAATGAACATTGTTAAAGTGCTTCAGATGCCTGCTGCAGAATATCGTGTAACACACAACAGGCTTGAGTCACTGCTATAGAAAGAAAAGGCTGTTGTGTAATTTAGATTTACCAGAAGAGGGGCGTTGACTAATTAGAGGGTACAAAAGGATCCAGTTAAGCGATAAGCGAACTATATTACAGTTTCAGTGAGGAAATCTTACCATCTCGACATGAAAAGCTAGATTGTTTTGTGCACAAAAAGAGGCATTTGATTGAATAGAAATTAAGTGGTGAATCCACTTAACAAGCGGAGAGGATGTCGAAAGCAACTGAAGTGCTTTTTAAGTAGTCTAGAATATATTGTAATAAAATTTACTATTACATCTCTCTTGTGCCGCCCCTCAATTTAAAAAATGGAAGTGTGAAGTTTTGACAATCCTGACATTTGATAAACTTCAATTGGATGGTGTGATCTTTAATCATGGTGGAAGATGTTTTTCGCGTTTTAGCTGTGCAAACAATGTGCTGTAGCTATGCGGAGAATGAGAAAATGTGCGCAATGTGGCAGAAGTTTAAATATTTTACTTTTGACCAATAAAAGGGGGGGTGACAGATTTCGTGTGCAGGAAAGGCGAGCGAGTTGAGATTTAGGAACATTAGGGATATCTCAATACAGCTCAAAAATACTCGCCAATTCAATATCATCCATTAAATTAAAAAGTGACCACTGTGACTCGTCACTTTAAATCCTCACAGCAACGATACTCTTAGACCCATAGCATCTCATTCCTATTTTTAAGCTGTGTCTTGTAGGCTCTATGCTCGTTTTGGTTATGCAGTGGTTTTTGAAAGCTGTCGAACCACATTGTTCATTCGCTGCTAGTTTTATTTTTACAGATCATTCAATTCGCAATTCTGAGATCAATTTTGATATTAAAGTCAGAATTCTGAGATTAAATATTTAAATCAGAATTCTGAGATTAACCTTTAATTTCAGAATTAATCTCATAATTCTGACTTTAATCTCAGAAGTCTGAATTATACGTTTAAAGTCAGATATCTGTGATTTATTCCAAGATTAAAGTCAAAATTCTAAGATTAAAGTCAGAACTCTGAATGAGTGTAAAATCTAGCACTCAGCATTGTTTCAACATTTGATGTGTATGTATATATATATATATATATATATATATATATATATATATATATATATATATATATATATATATATATATACACACACACACACACACACAAGTAGGCAAATTCAGAATAAGAAAATATGGTCAGGACAGAAATAACTTTATTGTTGACTCTGGACTTGGTTTTAATATTAGTATTGTTTTAATATCTGACTCTAAACGTTCTACATTTACATTTACATTCATGCATTTGGCAGACGCTTTTGTCGAAAGTGACTTACATTAGACTTGCATCTGTTCAGGTACATTCCTCCTCTTCTCTGGGGCAAAAGTGGCCATCTTCAGACAGCCCTCTATGGAAAGCTGGGTCGAGTCAGTTCTCCTCACCCCTTTGGCCTTCGCAAGTACCTACCCATGCACGATGGAGCCACGGCGACCTTTGACCTGTTTGAACCGCTGGCGGATCATCAGTCTGGAGGTGAGCGAATGCTTGCAATGCTGGAAAGTTTTATTTAAATGTTGTTTTCAATGGAATCGAACCAAAGCCATTCATTTAGGCCTTTATGCAAAGTGTATTTTATTCCTCACGGATGAGATAGGAAAACCATCTGCTTTGCGTTTTGCTAATATTGTGACACATTACCTGGAAACTCCAACACCTGCGTTCATTTGCGTGTGTGGGTCTGCAGGTAAAATGGCGCCTGTAACCCTTTGTGAACTCTTTGTGTTTTAACAGAGGACGTCACCATGGTGATCTGTCCGGGCATCGGGAACCACAGTGAGAAGCATTACATACGCACGTTTGTGGACCATTCGCAGAAGCAGGGCCATCGGTGCGCCGTGCTCAATCACCTCGGGGCTCTGCCGAATATCGAACTCACGTCGCCTCGCATGTTCACTTATGGTAAAACACCTTTTTCAGATCAATCTTTATTTAGGGTTACAGTAATTCAGCTTTAGAGCAGCAGTTCCCAATTATTTTTACTTGAGGACATTAACGAACTTGAGGTGCGTGCCGAAGGAAGACACAAACTTTTGTGTCCATCTCAGAAAAAAAATAAATGCTGTGGTAAAAATGTGCTGTGATTAGGGAACGTAACATTACATTGGATAAATAGTATTTGCAAATAAGAATAAGCTGACATTTTGATTCCTTTAATGACGATTTCCTATAATTTGGGCTATCGAGGAAACATTTTCACGCTCAACACTTCATCATGTGTGTAACAGCGTTACCGTGATAATTCTTCTGAGCAGCACATGCTTTAACGTACTTTAATCTTCATCTTTCAGTAACTCTGTTCCAGTGAGTCGCCCTACTGTTTCAAGTTTCACAAAATAACAGAGACAGACGGACAGATATACAAATAGGGAGAGGCGAAGATGAACAGACACAGACGGAGAGACTAATGGATGGAACAATGGACAGACAGACAGAAACATGGAAAAATAGACAGACAGACAGACAGACGGACGGACGGAAACATTGAAAAATAGATGGACGGACAGACAGAAACATGGAAAAATAGACGGACGGACAGACAGAAACATGGAAAAATAGACGGACAGACAGACAGAAACATGGAAAAATAGACAGACGGACAGACAGAAACATGGAAAAATAGACAGACGGACGGACGGACAGACAGACGGACAAAAACATGGAAAAATAGACGGACATACAGAAACATGGAAAAATAGATGGACAGACAGACAGAAACATGGAAAAATAGACGGACGGACAGACAGACAGACAGAAACATGGAAAAATAGACATACAGACACAGACAGACAGAAACATGGAAAAATAGACATATAGACAGACAGACAGACAGAAACATGGAAAAATAGACGGACAGACAGACAGAAACATGGAAAAATAGATGGACGGACAGACAGACAGACAGAAACATGGAAAAATAGACATACAGACAGACAGACAGACAGAAACATGGAAAAATAGACAGACAGACAGACAGAAACATGGAAAAATAGACATACAGACAGACAGAAACATGGAAAAATAGACATACAGACAGACAGACAGACAGACAGACAGAAACATGGAAAAATAGACATACAGACAGACAGACAGACAGACAGAAACATGGAAAAATAGACAGACATACAGAAACATGGAAAAATAGATGGACAGACAGACAGACAGAAACATGGAAAAATAGACGGACGGACAGACAGACAGAAACATGGAAAAATAGACATACAGACAGACAGACAGAAACATGGAAAAATAGACAGACAGACAGACAGAAACATGGAAAAATAGACATACAGACAGACAGAAACATGGAAAAATAGACAGACAGAAACATGGAAAAATCGACATAAAGACAGACAGACAGACAGAAACATGGAAAAATAGACAGACAGACAGACAGAAACATGGAAAAATAGACATACAGACAAATTGAGGCGAATCAGCAGAAATGGAGGCAGAAGGAGAGAAAACAGAAGGCATAAAGATGAAAAAGACAGAGGAAGAGAAACATGATAGATGGATAGACTGAGACAGAAGAAGATGGGCTGAAAGACAGCGAGGCAAGAAGACAGATTGATGAATAGAGTCAGAGAAAATGAACAAACAGACAGAAGAAGGGATTGACGGATCTATGGAGGGACGGACAGAGAGAGTAATGGAGAGACATATGGACAGCCAGAAAGAAAGACTAACAGATAGACAGACGGTAGGGCAAACAGACGGACGGGCCGAGAAAAAGATATAAAGACAAACCATCAGACAGACAGAGTGAAAGATGGACAGACAACAGACAGAGAACGGCTGGCAGATACACACAGAAAGGTGGTCAGACAACGGACGGAAAGGCGAACAGATAACAGACTGACAGACAGCAGGTCACACAGACACTGGACAGACTGAAAGACGGACAGACAGACGTAGAAAAAGACAGTCGGACAGAGACAGACAAACCGACAAACAGACAGAGAGAGAGAGCGACCTCTAGTAACGCGTCTGAATTTGCTAGCATTCCTTTCCGTGTTCTTTCATCCATTCAGAAACACAGCTGTTGTTTTTCCTTCTCAGGTTGTACGTGGGAGTTTGCAGCAATGGTGGGCTACATCAAGAAGACGTACCCCCAAACCAAGCTCATCGTGGTGGGCTTCAGTCTGGGAGGAAACATCGTCTGCAAGTTCCTGGGGGAGAACCGGAGCAACCAGGAGCGGGTGCTGTGCTGCGTGAGCGTCTGCCAGGGCTACAGCGCACTGAGGTGAGACACGCTTCTATAAACTCAAGCTACTGCAGACGCACCGCTGTAGGACTGAGGAGGTCCAGATTTAACCAGGGCTGCTCTGGGTATCTTACAGCGGGGGGAATAAGTATTTGACACATCAGCATTTTTATCAGTAAAGGGATTTCTAAGTGGGCTATTGACACAAAATGTACCCCAGATGTAGTCATCAAGCCCAATATTGAATTCATACAAAGAAATCAGAACATTTAAGTATACGGGTTGAGTCATGATAAATAAAGTGAAATGGCACCGGGAATAAGTGTTGAACACATGAAGATAAAAGAAAGCCAGGAGATCACCTGAAATCTGTCAATATTGAGAGAGAAACGCTGCCCTGATAAAAAGTACTGATAAAAATGCTGATGTGTCAAATACTTATTTCCCCCGCTGTATATATCGCACTAGAGCAGTGGTTCTCAAATAGTGGGCGAGGCTCTGTCAAGGGGGGCACGTTTTACCTCGGGGAACATGCTTTTTTTTTTTTACTGTTCTAGAATAAAGTGCAATACCACTCCACTACATTAGGGGGCAGTGGCGCTCTCATTGGCAGAGTATGAAGTGTAGACACGAAGTGTAGAAGACAGACGGAGAGAGAAGGAGATAAAGAGACAAACGAAAGTCTCCCGAAAGCTAAGACGAGGAAATATGACGCGTATGTAGCGCTTGGCTTCACTGTGACTGCGGTGGGAGACGAGGAGAGACAGGTGTGCTTACTAAGTCTAAAAATTATGTTTATATGTAGATTATTGTTGAATCTCATCCTTGGTAAATAGTTGTTATACACCCAAAGTTTGGCAGTTTGCCAGATTGGCTATCTATATAGCAAAATAAACTGAGACGAGTGAAAGACCAGAGACGAAGCTCTTCTTGCCTTAGTACCTTTACGAAACTGAATTGAAAAAGCATGACTGAGAAAGCTCTCCCTTTCGCCGGAAGTCACCGGAGGGCGGCTTTGCCGGAAGTTGAGGGACTCGAGGATGTGTTTGTTCTGATTCCTGTCTCTGGCAGTGTGCGTTGGCCGGATCTGGTAGCGCTTCAGTGAACCTGATGCCAGACGCTCGCTCGCCCTCAGACGGGATTACTGAACACATAAAGCCTCCGTTAATCTGCTTCTCTCCATTATCAGAAGATTAATACAGTCAAGATCCTCACAAAGCACCTCAGGATTGAGCTGAAAGTGATCTCAGGGGAGGTTTTTTCTTTAGTTTGTAGCCAACTATTTTTCTTTAGTTTACCAGAATGTTTAATTGCTAAATGTTAAACACAAAGTTCCTTGTGTTCCTTCTTAGTTTTGGAGCAAGTGGTGAGAATCTACTTAATCTGAATTTTTCTTAATCTTTTTGCGACTTGTATTTATCTTTTTATTTATGTATTATATATATATATATATATATATATATATATATATATATATATATATGAAAATTGCTTTTTATTGTCTGTAATTGCCACAAACACTATACATTTTCAACAAATTTGTCTCTCCCCCTCCTCTCTCTCTCTCTCTCTCTCTCTCTCTCTCTCTCTCTTTCGGTCTCTTTTTCTTTCACCCACCTTTCTCTCTTCCTCCTGCTTTCTTTCTATCTCTCTTACACCTTTTTTCTTTCCTCTCTTTTTCTGTCTCTTCCCCCTCCTACTCCCCTCCCTCTCTCTGTCTCTCTCTCTCTCTGTCGCCTCTCTCTCTCCTCTCTCTGTCTCTCTCGCTCTCTCTCCTCTCTCTGTCTCTCTCTCTCTCCTC
>UELW01000333.1:228739-258686 GCA_900490495.1 Danionella dracula | reverse complement strand
CTCTCGACATTTTTGTGTTCTCTTTAAAAGTTTTTGTTTGCGATTCTTAAATTCTTAAATTTACATGGCTCAAATCCCCCATGGAGGCGGGGCTTACACTGGTTCACACTGATTGGCCAGTAAGATTTTGATTGGCAGCCAATTGAGCCGGATGTACAGGTATTATCCACGTTGGTTTTTTCACCTGCGTTTCTATCAAAGTTTTCGCATTTCGAAAGCCCAGAGCAGAAAGTAAGTATTCAAAACGTATTAAATATAACGGTGCTTCTTAAGATGAATTCTAAACCACATTTTTACGTATATTGAGGGAGACTATTGAAGATGAAAACGCTAAACAGCAGGCTCCAGCCAATGAGTGCGAACCAGTGTCACGCCCCACGTGAGATTTTTGCAAATTTCAGAATCAGAAACAAAAGCAAAAAAGAAAATGTTGAAAGTACGATCAAACATTAGTGTAGCGAAACTGAAGCTGAAAATGAAACAGTAATTGCAGTTTATTTAAAAACAATGCCTTTTTTTGATCATTTTTGTTTTCAGTGTATTTGTTTTTTTTGCAATTTTCTCATTTGTTTCAGCTGAAATTGCTTTGGTTTTAGTAGTGGCACAAATGAAAGTCCGTATGTGTTTGCGAGTCCCGTTTCATTCCTTCTCAGATAAACGTGCCTCTGCTGCTGGTGAACTCCGGAGACGATCCTCTGGTGCACAACTCGCTGCTCACCATTCCTCGCACGCTCGCAGGTACTGCGCAACTTCTAATCGAGCACAAACAAATCGATGTATTCTATTTTCATACGTTACAGTGGTTTTTCAAGATGGTGGCTGGATGCAAGATAGTTTAATGGTCCCTAAAAGGCAAAACAAAAGCAAGTGGCCTTGTTCAGTTCTTATTGACATGACACAATATCTTAATTTTTCAAGCTAAACCTAGAAGTATGATAAAAAATTGCTGTTCAGTGGTTGTACCTCATTAAAAACGCCTCCAGCACACAAGCCCCACCCTCTTCCTCCTGACAGATTGAATATGAGGCTATGACTAACGGGAATTTTAGTATCAGCCCTATCTGATGGAGCCAGAAGTGGAAACATGTTTTTTCAGCTCGAAAAGTTTTAACATTGCAGTGAATGAGAACTTGCTCCCTTTTGGAGTCAGCTTCCAGTGGCTGCTCAGGGAACTGCAGTTCAGTAACTTTAGCGCATACTTCAGTTGAACGCGGTTGCACCTGTTTTGTTGCAAACACTAGCTTTTGAGTAGCGAGAGCTGTTCTCGTGTCAGTTACTACTCTCGCAGGTAGGACACGCCCTTATTTGTGACGTGAAAGATTTTCCTTCTTTTTTTGTTTTTTTAATCTGTCTTCATTTGGTTTGGACAAAGATTGAATAAAAACTTTGCTAGTAAACAGTGACTAACATCTACCACTATTACCTAGAGCACGCACTTAATCGATTAACTCAAGTGTGTGGTTCACATCGATTCGCTTGAAGGAAAATCGTTTTTCTCTTGAGCATAAAATGCTATAAACGATATGGGCTCGGCCTTCCTCACTCAAGTTTTATCAACTTTATGAAGATAATTGTGAGGAAGTCACGGCATGTACGTGCTCGACTGGTTCTGCAGCACGTGCTCACTGGGATCGATTCGGAGCAGCTCTTCAAATACTGTACTTTATCTACGATGATGGATCAATATCAAAAAAATTAAATAAAGCAGCGGATAGAGGTCTAATAACGATAAGAGGTCTGGTCATTTTTAGAAATTTTTGTGCAAAACTAAACCATTTTTTTTAAATAATTTTAGTTTTCTCATTAAAGTTTTAAGAGAAGTTATCAGCGCCTAAGAATGACGAGATTGCGTTAATAAAGAACAAACACAGAACCTCAGAGAGAATACAGCAGAAAAAAACTCGCCTGACATCTCAGTTTGACGTGTTCACGCATCCAAACACTTCCTAATGACGTGTTGCACGACGCGGTCGACTGGAAGCCCAATCAGAAGCCGGGCTTTGACAGAATTCCTGTTAACTCTTGCTTCTGATTGGTTTAGCTCATTGACCGATATCTTTTTTAACCTCTGGAGACGCGCGCTCACGCTAACAGAGAAGAGAAACGCTCAGAGTGGCGTCAGCTCCAGAGTTTATTTGAACACATGTAGGTTTCTCACAGCAGCTCGTTCTCTTGAGCTCAGATTTCTTTCTCATCATGAAGATGCAGAAAACAAAACCTAATGAAGATTATCAGCTTACGTGTAGAGAAAGTAAAGCTGAGCTGAAAGTGGAAAATTATGACTTTCATAAAACTCAAACATTAAAATATATTAAACAAAGCTTTCGTTTATTAATGTCATGAACTAATTTTATAAATACATTTATAATTGGTACAAATAATAATTGGTGATGAATAAATACAAATATATAATTACTCAAGGTCTGATATTTGTGCTATTTTTACACGTAACACATACATATTTGATAACCATTTATCTGAAACCGGAATTTACACTTATTACAAAATAATTTTCTGGCCCTGGTGTATATACTCCAGATTTCAATTATACAGTAAAATTACCTTAAACTGGTCATGTTTAGAAAATATTTGCCTTGTTTTTACTTTAAAAAAAATAGTTGAAAAGCTAAGTTAATGATAGGGTTTGTGCAACAACCTAATATTCCATTCAGTGCTGCTTTCTTCCCTGCTCTGATCTTTCCTTTTCTCGCCCCGCAGAAAAGAAGGAGAACGTGATCTTTGCACTGACCCTGCACGGGGGTCACCTGGGATTCTTCGAGGGCGCCGTGCTCTTCCCGCAGCCCCTCACCTGGATGGACAAAGTCATCGTGGACTACGCCAATGCCATCTGCCACTGGGAAAAACAAAAACCGCCATGCCAGAGCCAAGGTGCCTCCCACGACAGTCCGCACACATGCCAGGACACCGCCTGCTAACATCCAGCCAAGCCCTGAGCGTCGGGAGGTGTTTGTGTCCTTTTCTACATAAATCTAAATGACTTTTTGTTAAGAGATGCTGCGTGTTGAGCAAAAACCTGACTCCAAACTACAGGAAGTGTGACCAAAAGCAATCAAAAATAGGCTGTTTCATTCTTCTACTTGTGTGCTGAAGATGCAGTAGTGTCCTCTCTGCTAAACTCCGCTCCAGTGTTCTCGTCAAAAACACTCTGTACATGACTGCAAACTACAGGAAAAAGCTGTTTTCCGCTTTTTGATGATTCCCTTATTTTGTTTAGCAGCTGAGAATACAGTACACGAGTAAAGTCATGTAGATAAAACAGTAAAAGATTGTAGGACTGTTTTTATGCTTAGCATTGGTTTGTACATTTTAAGCTTCTCTAATTAGGGTGTGAGGAGTCGCTTTCCCCCAAAAAATCTAATTGATTGTTTATTCTAATTCACTTCTACTGTGATTTTTATTGCTCTTTAAGAATCCCACATGAACACACTCAGTTTGACAGAATTTCCATAATTGACTACAAAGCACAGAAAGGTTAAGCACCGCCTGACTAGAAAACAGTAAATTGCTGTAAGGCCTGTTTTAGTTTTTTTGTAGCTTACTATAAGCGTTGCTGTTGATCAAAACCCTTTTCAAAGATTAGAGACTCCACAGTACTAAAACGTACAGTAACAGTAGCCAAAATCAGTTAATTGGTGCACAGTCTGTTTTATGACTATCATAATTGTAGAGACGTTAAAACTAAACCAAAACGGTAGATTACTGTAGAGGCTGGTTTTGTGCTTACCGTAATGTAATCATAAATATATAAAAGATGCTGCTTGAGTGCCTAAAACATTGTCAGAAACGCTAATAAAGCTCTGATAAAGTTCTTATTGATGAAGCACTTTAATAATAATAAGGGAGACATTGCTTGGGCAAAAACAGTTAATTACTGTAAGGGCTTTTTTACGCTTATCGTAGTTTGTTCCTTTCTACATTAAACACAGTATCAACACTTCAGAATTAGTGTAAGACATAGTCAAAGACTTTTAACATGACTCTCAGCTAGATATGTATGAAGCTTTGCTTGACTAAAAAGCAGTAAATAACTGTACAAACGAGTTTTAAGCTGATTATAATTTAAAAAGTAGACTGTAAAAGCCTCTCTGAAGACCCTCGGCACCATTTTCAAAGACTTAATAAAGATTATGAACTTTATTTGAAATAGAAACGTATAGACTAGGACTACACTTCTCCGTTTCTAGAGAAATATCGCAATGGTAGAGAACTGCAAAGTAGAGGGGTGATCAACACTGATTGACCAAAAACAGCAAATTGCTGTAGAAACTGTTTTATGTTTACTGTAATTTGTTCTTTTCTACATTAATTGCAGCATGAGCATCTCTGATGCCCTCAAAATTAGTTTCCAAGACTCTGTACATGAATATAAACTATAGAAGCGTGAAGAGCCACTAAACCAAAACGGTAGATTACTGTAGAGGCTGTTTTGTAGTTACATAAAATCATTCATAAAAATATAAAAGATGAAGCATGAGTCCCCACATTACTTTAATGTTAAGAGACTACTTGACCAAAAACAGTTAATTATTGGGCTGTGGTTCTCACCATAGTTTATCTTTATGTACACTAGAGGCAGTGTGATCATCTCAATCCTCTTTAAATTGGTTTCAAAGATGCCATATGAGACTCTGAAGATAACTAGAAACTTCAAAAAGCGCTAAACAAAAAGTGGTAGATTACTGTAGAGGGTGTTTTGTCTTCATCAACTTTTAAAATCCCTCAACAGGTTTTCTGTAAACGATTATAAACTTGAGGTTCGTAAAGAGCTTTTTGGCCAAAAAACTTTGTACTTGACCTGGAGCAATGTGAAGGGAGATATTGTGTGACCAAAAAAACAGTCAATTATTGCGCCGTGGTTCCTTTTTCTTACCGTAGTTTATTCCTATGTACAGTAGATGCTGTGTGATCATCTGTGAAGCTTTCAGAAATTGTTTCGAAGATTCAGTATGAAGCTCTCCAAAGCTACAAACTTCAAAAGCAGCAAGAGCTGCTAAACCAAAATGGTACATTACTGTAGAAACAGTTTTTGTGTTTACCGTAATATATATAAGATGTAGCATGAGTGTCTTTTAAAACTTCCTAACAGACTCTCTTTACACGACTGTAATCTTAAAATCCGTAAAGAGCCTCTTAGCCAATAAACTCTGTACATGACCTTGAACGATGAAAAGGGAGACATTGCTTGACCAAAAACAGTAAATTATCAGGCTTTGGTTCTTTATTCTTACTGTAGTTAATTTTTTTGTACACTAGATGCAGTGTGATCATCTCAATGCTCTCCAAATTGGTTTCAAAGATACAATAGGAAACTCTCTAAAGATAGCTACAAACTTCAAAGTTAGAAGAGCCGCTAAATCAAAATGATATATTACTGTAGAAACAGTTTTGTGGTTACTGTAATATATGTAGAAGATACAGCAAGAGTGTCTTTTGACATTCCTGAACAAGAGTAGTATAGAGCCTCTTAGCCAATAAACTCTGCAATTAGCCTTGAACAATGAGACAAAGACATTGTTTGACCAAAAACGGTAGTTTAACGTAAGGGCTGCTTTATGCTTACTGTACCTGATGGCTGTGTGCAGAAGATACATTATGAGAGATGCACTCAGACTCTTGTACTGTATCAACTATATCTACAATCTAAGGGAAGTGTGATGAGTCATGTGACCAAAAATTGCAATAGAGGCCATTGTAGTTTGCAGCGATGTACAGGAGAATACTGTAGATGGAGTGTTTCTGAGATGGACAGTGAAGCTGCTGAGATGAACACTCTCAAAAACACAGCAGGACTTATTGGTTGATTTTGAGAAGAGTAATTGTATTTTAAATAAATAAATATAATGTAATAAAGGCTATTTTTGGAATTTAAAAAGTGGTTAAATTGCATCTCTCACCCTTCGTTACAGGTTTAGGGGTCCATTGTGTGTACCAAACAAGGGGCTAATGAGACATGTGGAATAAAAACAGTGCAATTAGTTAATTTAAAAGTATAACGAAGTGCAATACTGCCTTGGTGTGTTACATGCATAATTGATGCAATAGTTATGGTTTGTATTTCTTCATTTAAGAAACCACACACACAAAACATAAACCTGTCTGTCACTATAGACGGAATGGCATATTTTGTTGAGAAGACAAGGTTGGCTCCTGCTGGGTTTTGTGAGATTAACTTTGTTCATAAACTGTACAAGCCTTTACTGTATGTTTAAGAACTCGCGGCTACACCAGAACTGAATGTTATGCAGGCACTGTGTGCTTAGGAACTCAACCAACATGTGTTTCAAGTGCAGAGAATCGTTTATCAGCTATTTCTGGATACAAAGTCCATGTGAGCACAATCGTTTATCACACTGCGAGAGAACACACGAAAGCTCTCTCCAGCCTCGTTCTCCAGGCTTTGCAGCGCCATGTGATAAAACCAAGATTCTAATCGCATCGGTAGTGCCTCGCTCATGTGTTTTTCCCTGCATACCTTCAGCGGAATTGGAGTTTTAATATGGGTGTGGTTCAAAAAAGATCCAGGAGGCTGGTGACAACTGGGTGGTTGGGTGGATGTTATGCCAAGTTCAAACTAAAGGAACAGTTGTTTTGATGTTTTTTTTTGTTTTTTTTTTTTTTGCTCGCATGATTCCAAAGTTTAATTGTTTGATGACAATGGTGTTTGATTTCTCTTTTATTGTCACACATCTGTTGCAAAGTAAGGATGTTAAATGTGTTTTGCACAGCTTTGTTTCTTGACAATTTCTGTACAAACATACAAAAACATGAAGGAAGCCATCTTTTAAGGGAACATGCCTAAATGTGGCCAAACAATGGAGAGCACATTGAGTTTATTTTTTTCAGGTGCATCCCGATCTCAATTCCTGTGTTGATTCGATAGCTGGTGGGAGGCTGAAGGTTTAGCTTTATTTCTTTTCTTTGAGCACTTTTTCTGTTTAATGCACTTACATCCTCGTTTTTTTCTCAAATTTGCGGGGTCTTGAACAGGAACGTTTATATCCCTCACTTCTGATTCAGAGCGACTTTTTTCACGGAATTCTTTTAATTTTTTCATTAATCATTTGAGTTTCATTAATTCATTTGACAAGCACTTTCCCTAAAATATATTGCATATATGATCCATTTGGATCCCATTTTTCTTAGCGATTCTGTACAACTTTTTTTATTATATGACCGTGATTTTCTTGCCCTGATTGCGTCTTGTGATGTTATGCACACCATTAACTACTCCTCATTACAACAAATCAGTCTAGCCATGCCCACTTACCTCAAATCACAACCCTCCCCTCAACTTTAGAAGGTCACCTCTGGCCACACACCTTTTTTTGATGGTCCTATAAAGATGTGCCAGGGGAATTTGGCTCTCATATTTAACTGCCTAGTCACCATCATAACCATCTAATTATTTCACAATCACCATTAAACCACTCCTGTCTTCCCCTTCTAAAAATGCTTGTTCTCACTCATGTCTAACCCCGTTCTAGCTATGCACAAAACAAAATTACTTTCAGCCACACCCATTAACACATAAATCATATTTCACCTCCACGATTAAGTCATTGGAACTACCACTCGACCGTAGCCATGCCCCCCATTCTTCTTTAGACATGCCCCCCCACATTTGCTTCTGACCACACCCACCTACATTCATCTCTGGCCTTGCCCCCACTGGCTAGCCTCTGGCCACTCCCCTATTCCCACTACTGGCCACACCTCATACTTGTGTCTGGGCTTGCCCTCATACTCTCTGACTGCACCCCATTTGTCTCTGGGCACGCCCCTACTAGCCACTGATCTTACCCCCACACTCGCCTCTGGCCATAAGTGGCTATTCTCGCCTTAAGACATGCCCTCATATTTGCCTCTGGCCATGCGTCCAATTTAATTTTTGGCCATGGCCCTTACTCACCTCTGTTCTTGACCCCATATTCACCTCTGGCCACAGCCCTGGCCAAGTTGTCTCTGGCCACGCCCCCCTACTCGCCCCTGGTCACGCCCCCATACTCGCGCCTTGTCATGCCCCCATACTCGCTCTGGTCTGGCTCTCAAACTCGTCTATAGCCCCACACCATTTGTCTCTGGCCAGACCCCCTACTCGCCTCTAGTCTTGCTCCCACACTTGCCTCTGGCCATTGACCCCTCTCCCCATAGTCTTGCTCCCACACTTGCCTCTGACCATTGACCCCCTCTCGCCCATAGTCTTGCTCCCACACTTGCCTCTGGCCATTGACCCCCTCTCGCCCATAGTCTTGCTCCCACACTTGCCTCTGGCCATTGACCCCTCTCCCCATAGTCTTGCTCTCATACTTACCTCTGGCTATTGACCCCTCTCGCCTCTAGTCTTGCTCCCACACTTACCTCTGGCCATTACCTCCTCTCGCCCCTAGTCTTGCTCCCACACTTGCCTCTGGCCATTACCTCCTCTCGCCCCTAGTCTTGCTCCCACACTTACCTCTGGCCATTACCTCCTCTCGCCCCTAGTCTTGCTCCCACACTTACCTCTGGCCGTGACCCCCTCTCGCCCATAGTCTTGCTCTCACACTTACCTCTGGCCATTGACCCCTCTCGCCCATAGTCTTGCTCTCACACTTACCTCTGGCCATTGACCCCTCTCGCCCCTAGTCTTGCTCCCAAACTTGCCTCTTGCCATTACCTCCTCTCGCCCCTAGTCTTGCTCACACACTTACCTCTGGCCGTGACCCCCTCTCGCCCATAGTCTTGCTCTCACACTTACCCTCTGGCCATTGACCCCTCTCGCCCATAGTCTTGCTCTCACACTTACCTCTGGCCATTGACCCCTCTCGCCCCTAGTCTTGCTCCCAAACTTGCCTCTGGCCATTACCCCCTCTCGCCCCTAGTCTTGCTCCCACACTTACCTCTGGCCGTGAACCCCTCTCGCCCATAGTCTTGCTCTCGCACTTACCTCTGGCCGTTGACCCCTCTCGCCCCTAGTCTTGCTCTCACACTTGTCTCTGGCCATTGACTCCTCTCGCCCATAGTCTTGCTCTCACACTTACCTCTGGCCATTGACCCCTCTCGCCCCTAGTCTTGCTCCCACACTTGCCTCTGGCCATTGACCCCCTCTCGCCCCTAGTCTTGCACCCAAACTTGCCTCTTGCCATTACCCCCTCTCGCCCCTAGTCTTGCTCACACACTTACCTCTGGCCGTGACCCCCTCTCGCCCATAGTCTTGCACCCAAACTTGCCTCTTGCCATTACCCCCTCTCGCCCCTAGTCTTGCTCACACACTTACCTCTGGCCGTGACCCCCTCTCGCCCATAGTCTTGCTCCCAAACTTGCCTCTGGCCATTACCCCCCTCTCGCCTCTAGTCTTGCTCCCACACTTACCTCTTGCCATGACCCCCTCTCGCCCCTAGTCTTTCCCCATGCTTGCCTCTGGCCCCGCCCCCTTATTTCCAGCCACAACTATACCAAACCCTCCTGCCCCGTTTAGTGTAGCCTCAATCGTCTCTACCCACCTCCACTCATACCCAGACATAACCAATAACTTCTACCCATGTCACAATAGTCATGCCTGATCACATTTTGGCTCTACATTTCCCCTATCACAATGCTAAAGTAACTAAAGCCTACCTCTACCTATGATCTACTCACTTGTGGCCTCGCCCAATCACCTTTTACCTTGTCAAATTACCTCTCATCTGTACTAACCAATCGCCAAGCTCCACTTCTGTCCTCTTAACACCATCTAGTAATCCTTCCTAATTACTTCCCACTCATTTCAAGCTCCGCCTCTCGTCTCTTGCTACATCCCACTGACATGTAGCCACGCCCACTCACCTTTAACAACAAGTTAACATCACATCCAATCAGCCATCTCCACATCTTCTTACAAACTTACTTTTAACCACACTCATGAACTCTACCAGCTTTCATGGAGAATACAGGGTGAACAGCGCCTCCTGTAGGTCTTCATAGATTAAAACTCAAAATGAGAAATGGTTCAGGCCATGAATGGTTTTAATTTGTCGTTGTTGTTGAATCTTTCTACTGATAGCTATTATTTGCTAAAATTTGCTAAAACTAGTCCTTAAACAATTTCTGGATCAGCTCTGCCTTTTACACCAGCACTAAATCGGTTTCTCCATCCTGCCTTTCACTGCGTCTCTCACTTCCTGTTCGCGCAGAACCAGCGCTACTCTCTCGTCTCCGATCGTTGTGTGTGTTGACTTGGGTTTTTAATGTGGTGTGTATTCTTGTATAGAAGTGGGACTGTTTGTATGACATTGCCATTTCCACTCACGTAAACGACCAGCTGATTAAAAGATGAGCATTGAGCTGGAGTTTGGGAGCATTTAAAGGGACGGAGAACTCTCCAGGGTGAAACACTGCTCTCGTTTGATGAGCACACGCTCGCTTTCTGTCCACACCAAACTGGAATGAAGTCAAGTAGAGTTGGGAGAGAACAGATGATCAGCCAAGAAACTCATGACACTGCCGATGTGAAGGTCCTCTGAATATTTAGGGTCTGTCCCAAATGGCGGACTTGTGAACTTGAAGTGCACGAGTCCGTAGGGTGTCCCACCTGTCATTTTTAGGCTCTGAAGTCTGCTCATTAGCGCCCTTCGTCTTTAGCGAAGCGTAAATGCAGGCTTCACGCCCCAGGAATTCTTTGCGAATGGCCAATCAGACGATTGATGGGAGGCGCTCACACTGTTCGGAGATTTGACGAGAAGAAAGCCTTGAAGTGACTCGTAAACATTTATCAGACAAATGACCTACTGATATTATTTACCTGTTTAAGCAGTCATGTTGACAAGACGTGATTATACAGTCTGAGTATAGATCGTATACCAAAACACGAACGTTGAGAAACATTAATCCCAAGTCTTAGAGTTATAGGTCTTAATTCTCTGTGCATTAACGATGACTAAACAACAACAACAAAAACATCTTCTACAGCATTAAAAGCCTTTTAGCAAAAATCGTGGTGAATTCAAAGCAGATAACGTCTTTATAGTTGAATCGCCACTCTTGTGTAAACACCAGTAGAGCTTTTCCTGCTTCCGCGCGACGCAAGTCTGGCCCAAAATACGATCTCAGAGCACCCTCGAGAGCTTCTGGCCTTCATGACGTCACTTGAGTGAAGAACACAAGTCCGGAGTGTTCCATTTGGGACAGGGCCTTACACTCTTTCTCAACAGAACGTTTTTTCCCGCAGCGTGAAACCTCCATCACTGATGTGGTTCTGATCTGCAATCTGACTTTGTGTGATTGATTAACTTATTGTTAACAGAACGATTCTAGTGTTGCACAAAAATAAATTATTTTCTTGTTAAAACCAAACTCTGTTTTCAGTTTTTTTTTTCTGAGCACTTTTCCCTGTTCTAATGAGTTTCCTAATAATTCTTCATAAAGGACTACTAAGTCCAGAGTTCCAACAGTTTTTTTTTGCACGAGGGCATTCCGACAGAAGAAAACTGTTGCTTTAATTACTGGTTTTTAATTAATCAGGGATTAAGCAGACCAGTTTAAAGGTTTTATTTAAATAGAATTTGAATATATAGAAATATATATATATATAGATTTTGGAATGTGCTGATTTTAATTTTGAATATTGACCATTGTAATTGAATAAACCTGAATATTATATGCCTTTTAAAAGTTATAAATTTTTTATTAAATAAAATATTTAATATAGTATATAAAAGATTGAATTTGAATTCCTTAATTAGAATTTTTTTGCTCTAATTTGAAGGTTATCATTTTATTTAGAAAAACTTGAATATGGAACATCTGACATGTAAAACAGCTGATTTTTTTATTTTTAAAGACATGATTATTTATAGATGTATTTTCAAACTTCTGCAGATATCCAGTTTGTAAAGATAAAGTTTGACGTTGTTGGGATAAAAAAAATATAAAAACATCAGTCAATGTTCTAAAATTCAATCCTTAACATTCTTTTTTGTAAATTTCAGATCGAATAGAAAGTAGGTCAGGGGTCATCGCCAGTGAAGAGTAGACGATCACAGAGCAGTCGACCACGAGAACATGAGCATGCTCACAGCTTTCATGCACAAGCTGATTTTTCATAATAAGACCTTTTAAAAATGTATCACATGAATAAATTAAACTCTCTATGCAGCGTAGCTGAAATTAAAGACTGAAAGCAGCCCGGCTGAAAAGAGATTTTTTTGGCACAACATATAAGCACCACATAAACATTAAAACTACGTTTTACCCAACAATACAACAAAATGTTAGTTTATGAGTGCACCATTTTTTTTCTCTCTTCCGCTCACTCTTTCTTTTTCTCTCCCCTCTCTTGTCTTATCTCACTTTATTTCTCTCCCGCTCACCCTTGTTCTCTCTCCTCCCTCTCTCTTTTTTTAAAGTCTAGATGAAATTAAAGACTGAACGCAGCCCGGCTGAAAAGAGATTTTATTTTCACAGATTCTGAAAAGAGAGAAAGGAATTAGAGTTTGCAAGTTTACTGTGGATGTCCAATAGGAACTTTTTATTTGAACCAATCAAAGGCAGGCATTCAGGGATTTTTTTGCACCAATTTGATACGATAAAAAGGAACAGAAGGGCTCTAAAAGCATCAACACCGGTTAGAAAGCACACAATCAACATCGTAAGATTTATCAACGGTGTATCTTAAATCAGGTGTAACTTAAACACAAGTGCAGAAGTAAAAAAAAAATTTAAAAAAATACCCTCTTGATGGTGATAACCTTTTTTTAACACACAAAAAAAAGATTTTAAAGCATGGGTTGTTTAAAAAAAACTCTCTAGTTTCTTTTCTTCTAATTTTAGATGTGCACTACTAACTCACACGTGAGGTTTAGTCGAGGTCTTTCGTGTTTAATTTTCTCTAAAATAATTTTTTTTTTCTCACAAAATCCCACAGGTTTGGTATGCACATGCTAACACACTCTATTTACCACGGTTGACTCCAAAAAAATTAATAAAATGTTTGTAATAAAATTCCTCGTGCTTCTGTTAAAACAAACGAACGATGCTTCTGTGATATTTCATCCATGCTCTCTATCAAAAGAAGGGCCGTGGTTTAAAGGGCCGTGTCCTCTGATCCGAAGAGTTTAACGGCCGTCTCTCTGCCGTCGCAGGCCGAACCCGAGCCGTCAAAATCCACAGGAAGCAGTTCAGCTCCGAAGTCTCGGAAGTAGCCGTCCAGATCGTCGCCGTGAACAAAAACCTGGAAGAAAAGCAAAGCGTTTCAGACCGACCTCCTGCTTTCCCTCTAGAAGCTCGCCGGGGATCGACTGAGCTGCAACTCCTCGAGCGGACAATTCACACCAAAGTCTGCTTTGCCATCTTCAACTTTCTGGATGAGGAAAATGATATTTATTTTATTCCATTTTATTGTTTCCTCTCGATTAGAAAATGATTACGCAAATGTTTAGCAGACGAGCACTTGCACCTACCAATAATTCATTTGTTTGATTTAAAGTCAGATATAATTAGCCTCTTCTGCTCTGAGGCATTTTTAGGGCTTTCTCAAGGGGAGACCTCCTGCTTTCTCTCTCGATGTTTAACAGGAAGTGAATGAGCTGTAGTTTCCTGAGCGGCCGCTAGAGGCTGACTCCAGAAGGGAGCAGGTTCTCATTCACTCCAATGTTAAAACTGAACAACTTTGGAGTTGAAGAAAAGCATGTGTTCACCCCTGGCTCCATCAGGTTTGTTGATTCAGATTGCTAGTTTTGACCTTCATGAACACTCTGAGGAGGGCAAATTATTTTTACATTTGTTTGTTTAAAATGTATCAAATTTAAACCTTCGGCCAATCAGCCACCTGCACTACAGCCATGTCCCGCCTCTGTGGATGCGTTTTCGAGTACTGGCTCCACCCACTCCGAGCGTCATTTGACGTTTGCCAGAAACCTATGAGTGACATCACGAACACTCCGTCTATGTTATACACACTCTGTCTGTCAGAGGAGCAAAGGCTTCTGGGAAGAGCGCCCCTAGAGTTCATCAGTGGTGTTAGCAGTCTGTTCCTGATCCAAGCAACCAGAGCCATCTCCATTCTTCTCTCTTTCTCTTCCCATCTCTTTCTTCTCTCTTTCCCTCTTATCTCTTGATTTTTCTCTCTTCTTTTTCACTCTTTTCTCTCTTTCTCTTCACTCTCTTCTCTCTATTCTATCTTTTTAGTTTTATTTCTCTCTTCTCTCTATTCTATCTTTTTTTCTCTTTTCTTTTTCACTCTCTTCTCTCTATTCTCTCTTTCCTTCTTCTCTCTTGTTTTTTGTCGCTTTCTCCCTTTTTCTTCTTTAACTCTTCCCCTCTTCTATATTTATTCTCTCTCCTTTCTTTCTTTCCTTCTTCTTTTCTATCTTCTTTCTTTCTCTCTCACCTCTTTTTTTAACTCTCTTCCCATCTTCTCTGTCTTTACCTCTATTCTCTATCTCCGACTTCTCTTTTCTTTCTTTCCCTCCCACCTCTCTTTTTCTCCCATTTTTCTTTCTTTAATTCTCCCTCTCTTTTCTCTCCCTCTTCTCTATTTCTCCCTCTCTTCTCTTGTCGCTCTCCTTTTTCTCTATTTTTTCACTCTCTCTATCTTCTCTCTCACTCTGCATTTTCTCTCTCTTTCCTTATAGTTGTTATTGTTCTCTACCTCCTTTCTCTTCAATTTCTTTCATCCTCCCTATCTCTCTCTCTCCTCCTCCTCTTTCTTTCTTTCTATCTCTCTCTCTCTTTCTCTCTCTCTCTCTCTCAGGAAAGAGCGCTAATCTTTGGAATCTATTCCTGATGCGAGAGCGCTGCTAGCCGAAGCATCTCCATTACAAGCAACCAAAGACTTCATAGTTTTCCTTTTTAAATACATTCATTCGAAGGTAAAAAAAAAATATATATATATATATAATTCTGGTAAAATGTTTATAACCACGTTGATCAGTTTCACCGTGTGCTCATGTGCGCGGTTGCATGATGAACGGTGGTGAAGTTCGGAGCGGTCTAAGTGTGAGGGGCGGTACACCTGCTCTCACCCGCTCCAGCAGCTTGCTCTTCATGAAGGGCTTCACCACGTTGAAGGTGGTGGTGAAGTACCAGGGCTGGTGGATCACGTGCACAGCTTTGAAGCGCGCTGGGAACGACTCCTGACGCACAAAGAAGAAAAACGTGAAAGATGCAGAAAACGATTCGTAGGATTTGGGGGCGTGGTTTTTTGCGATCGGATTGTTCTGAACGTCCACTCAGAGCGGAGACTGATGTGTGACACGCCCACTATGACATCATGCGTCCTCTCTTTCTCTCACTCTACCTCCTCTTCCCCCCTCTGTTTTTCCTTTTCCTTTCTCTCTCTCTATTTTTATTTCACTCTCCTCTATTTCCTTCTTTCACTCTACCGCATCTATTTCATCTATCGCTCTCTTTCTCTCTCCCTATCTTTTTTTCCTCCTCTCTATTTCTCTTTCCTGTTTTTTTCTGTCTTTCCCCCTCTTCTCTATTTTTTCTCTCTTTCCTTTTCTTTTCGGTCTCTCTCCCATCTTTCTTTCTCTGTCTCTATTTTTATTTCACTTTTCCCTATTTCCTTCTTTCACTCTACCACATCTATTTCATCTATCGCTCTCTTTTTCTCTCTCTCTCCCATCTTTTTTCTTTCCTCCTCTCTATTTCGCTTTCTCTCCCCTGTTTGTTTCTGTCTTTCTCACTTCCCCTCTCTTTTACTTTCTCTCTCTTCCTCCTCTTTCTTTTTCTCTCTCCCTATATGTTCCATCAATCTTCCATTTCTTTCTTTTTTTCTTCCCTCTCTTTCTTTTTCTCTCATCTATTTATTTTTCTCTCCCCATCTGTCTCTCTCTCTCTCTCTGTCTGTCTCTCTCCTTGTCTTCTATGTATTTCGCTCCTTTTTCTTCTGTCTTTCTATCTTTCTTTTTGTCTCACTCTTCTCTCTCTCACTCAGTCTCCTCTTTCTTCTCTTTCTCTCAACCTCTCTTTTTTCTCTCACTCTCCTTCGCTCCCTGTCTTCTCTTACTTTCTGTTACTCATTCTCTGTTTCTCTCTCCTCCTCCTCCTCGCTATTTTCCATCTGTCTCTCCTCTCACTCTCTTTCTCTCTCATCCTTCCTCTTTCGCTCTCCCCTATTCCTCTTTCTCTCTCTCCTCCGGTTTGCCTTCTTTTATTTTTCTTTCTATTTTCCTCCTCTCCTACACTCTCTCCTCTCTTTCTCCTCCTCCTCCTTCCCTCTCCTCCTTTCTTTCTTTCTCTCTCTCTCTCTCTCCTCCTTTCTTTTACTTATCTCCTCCTCTCTCTCTCTCCTCCTCTTCTCACACTCTCCTCCTCTACTCATACTCTCTCTCCTCTCTTTCTCCTCTTCTCACACACTCTCCTCCTCTTCTCATACTCTCTCCTCCTCTCTTTCTCCTCCTCTTCTTATACTCTCTCTCCTCTCTTTCTCATCCTCTTCTCACACTCTCTCTCCTCCTCTTCTTATACTCTCTCCTCCTCTCTTTCTCCTCCTCTTCTTATACTCTCTCTCTCTCTCTCTCTCTCTCCTCTCTTTCTCATCCTCTTCTCACACTCTCTCCTCCTCTTCTCATACTCTCTCTCCTCTCTTTCTCCTCTTCTCACACACTCTCCTCCTCTTCTCATACTCTCTCCTCCTCTCTTTCTCCTCCTCTTCTTATACTCTCTCTCCTCTCTTTCTCATCCTCTTCTCACCTCTCTCTCCTCCTCTTCTTATACTCTCTCTCCTCTCTTTCCTCCTCTTCTCACACACTCTCCTCCTCTTCTCATACTCTCTCCTCCTCTCTTTCTCCTCTTCCTCCTCTTCTTATACTCTCTCTCCTCTCTTTCTCATCCTCTTCTCACACTCTCTCTCCTCCTCTTCTTATACTCTCTCTCCTCTCTTTCTCATCCTCTTCTCACACTCTCTCCTCTCTTTCTCCTCTTCTCATACTCTCTCCTCTCTTTCCTCCTCTTCTCATACTCTCTCCTCTCTTTCTCCTC
The DNA here is from genome assembly GCA_900490495.1 of Danionella dracula. NCBI lineage: Eukaryota > Metazoa > Chordata > Actinopteri > Cypriniformes > Danionidae > Danionella > Danionella dracula. The sequence continues at coordinate 241,727 of UELW01000333.1, read as the reverse complement.
TTCTCATACTCTCTCTCCTCCTCACTTTCTCCTCCTCTTCTCATACTCTCTCTCCTCCTCTCTTTCTCCTCTTCTCATACTCTCGCTCCTCCTCACTTTCTCCTCCTCTTCTCACACTCTCTCTCCTCCTCTTCTCACACTCTCTCTCCTCTCTTTCTCATCCTCTTCTCACACTCTCTCCTCTCTTTCTCCTCTTCTCATACTCTCTCCTCTCTTTCTCCTCTTCTCATACTCTCTCTCCTCCTCACTTTCTCCTCCTCTTCTCATACTCTCTCTCCTCCTCTCTTTCTCCTCTTCTCATACTCTCGCTCCTCCTCACTTTCTCCTCCTCTTCTCACACTCTCTCTCCTCCTCTTCTCACACTCTCTCTCCTCTCTTTCTCCTCTTCTCACACTCTCTCCTCTCTTTCTCATCCTCTTCTCACACTCTCTCCTCTCTTTCTCCTCTTCTCATACTCTCTCCTCTCTTTCTCCTCTTCTCATACTCTCTTCTCATACTGTCTCTCCTCTCTTTCTCTCTCTCTCTCCTCCTCCTTTCTTTTACTCATCCCGTCCTCTCTCTCTCTCTCCTCTTGTTTTGGGTTCCTGCGTGAGTGTTTGTGAGAAGCTCTCGCCTGCAGCATGTCCACCATCTTCTTGAGCTCGGTGTGTTTGATTCCGGAGGCGTGCTGCATGGTGAAGCCCCTGAAGTTCTCGATCAGGACGAAGCCGTTGATCTGCGTCTCCTCGTTCTCCAGAAGCTTCTCCAGGATCACGCAGTAGGCCCGCAGGGTCTGCAAACACAAACAGTCATCGGGGCAGGATTCAGATGTGTTTCCTTCATATCAGTCGTTATCGATAACTATCACAGTAATGTCATTTTTAATGCTGGTAAGAATAAAAGGTTTTTGCTCTGAAGTTATTATGTAACAGGTTTTAAAAAAAAATTATTGGCAAAACAAAGCAAACATTTGGTTGTAAAGTCAAAGTCATCACAATAAAAAAATCATATGTAAAGCCCTTTTCAGATCAATTTTTATGAAAAGGTATTCATAACTGGTAAATAATAGCACAAATCTCAGACATTATTATCTTGGTACTTATTTATTACATTATTTATAAAAGAGTTTATGATATTCATAAAACTCATACATTAAAGCATACTAAATGTTTTTATTTATTAAAGTAATTATTTTTCCAGCTTCAGCAGAACTCTCATCTGTTTTCTTTTTTTTCGTGAGAAAGAACTGAATCTGAGCTCGAGAGAACGAGCTGCTGTGATAAACTTACACAAAAATAACATTTACACTTAAATAGATCTCAATTCATTCGTATAAATAAAGTTAAAATTAAATAAATCTCTTCATAGAAGACTTTTAGAACCAGCTCCAAAGCAGCAGATTTACGGAGTGGTTATTAAAAATTACAACTATTGTTTGCAACAGCGCCCCCTGGAGCTGACACTCTGTAAATCAAAAAATTGATTGTGTTGAATTTTCATTAGAATTGTGTTGTCTCTGATGAAGATCACACAGTAGGCTGCCGGAAAGGGTTAAGGACGCAGGGCTTTTTTTGTTTAAAAAAAAACTGAAGGGAGATTAAGATTTTTTTCCATTGTAAGAGTGATCTCCAATATGCTGAAGTAAAATACTTCCCTTTTCTTGTCTTAGTTATTCATCAAACCCGGTTCAGGTTTGTTCCAGTTTCAACCGTTGAATGGGATGTGGACTTTTTCATGAACATGACTTCAATATTGTGTAATTTTAAGTCCCGGTGTCGGTGTTTGGTGGGTGAAGCGTGCAGCACCTCATCGAAGGTGACCTCCTCCAGGTCCCAGTGCTGGATGTTGAAGAGCAGCACCACCCGCCCCCAGCGGTCCCTGCTGGACAGGATCCGGGGGTAGCCGGCCTCTATGGTACTGCGCACCGCCTCAGGGGTCAGGTTCTCAAACAGCTCCGGGTAGTCCCGCCGGAAACGCACGTAACCTGCCAAAAAATCATCCATCATCTCCACCCTCCATTATTAAACCATTCAGTTGAGGCAGCATGCACCTACTCCAGCAGGGGGCAGGAAACTCCACTCAAATGATAAAAGAACTGGATTGAAAAGAACTGGTTAAAAAGAACTTGATTAAAAAGAACTGGATTAAAAAGAACTGGTTAAAAAGAACTGGATCAAAAAGAACTGATTTAAAAATAACTGGATTTAAAAAACTGCTTTAAAAAGAACTAGATTAAAAAGAACTGGCTTTAAAAGTCCTGGATTAAAAAGAACTGTTTTTTAAAAAGAACTGGTTTTAAAAGTACAGGTTTTAAAAGAACTGGATTAAAAACAACTGGTTTAAAAAGTACAGGTTTAAAAAGAACAGGTTTAAAAAGAACTGGATTAAAAAGAACAGGTTTAAAAAGAACTGGATTAAAAAGAACAGGTTTAAAAAGAACTGGATTAAAAAGTACAGGTTTAAAAAGAACTGGATTAAAAAGTACTGGATCGAAAAGAACTTGTTTAAAAAGTACTGGATCAAAAAGTACTGGATTAAAACAAACTGGATTAAAAAGAACTGGATTAAAAAAACTTTAGCATGTCTACTCACAAACATTTAGGAGAACGACGCAAAAACTGAGCAAATGACGAGAATGAGCAACAAAAAAAAAGCATTCGTGGAAGACTGATTCACTCCTCTGAAAGAATCATTGCTTATAATGAGTCACTTTGAAGATTCATTGTAGAAGAGTGGATCATTCACAAACCAGACATCACCAGTGTTTGGAGTCCATCAAGACCATATAATGAACACATCTCTCCAGAGTTAAACTAGTGCAGCTGATTCTAAACATTGTTCTTCAATAAAAATCACACATGACTTTCAAAACAGGATTGTTTCTCTGCATGAAAGCCACCTGGCTGCTTTTGTGCAGTTGCTCTTCCCATCTCTGTGTGCTAGAACATCAAAACCCAACTTGTTTCCCTTCCTGTGAGAAAGAAAACCTGCCCTAGTTGTGCACAAAGGCTCTCTGTGGAATCTCCAATTAAAGCTGCAAACTCTGCGTTCCAGAGAGCAGAACAAAGCATCTTCTCTGGAGCACCACGTGTGAACGCATGGAGCAGAAGCCCTCACCCTTCATCAGCTCGTGCGCTCGGGTCACGTCGAACTTGCGAGCGCGGATGAACCTCAGAAGGAGAGCGTCAGGCCGGTGGCTGAAGGCTTCCTGCACGGCTTGGGCCAGTTCGTCTCCGTCGCCGGCTCTCTCTTGAATCAGGGCCCTCAGCTCCTTAAGGGCCGTCGCTCTGTTCTCGTCGGTCTCGTTCAGCTCATCTTTAGCCTTCGAGAGAGGAGGAAGATGAACGAATGTCTGGTTTTTAGATTGCTTTGTTGTTTTTAGTTTTGTGATTCATGCAGGTTAGTGGGCTGCATGACCTATGAGGACCAAAATCATATTTAGCTTGCTTTTAGCAGATTTATTGTACATAAAAATGTTATTTCAGACTTTTTTTAAAATATATTTTCTGACACTTTTTTTTAAGCACACTTTTTTAAGTGAAATTTTAGTTTTGTTGTCATTTTCTGAAGCAAATTGATTGAATAAGACAATTCAAATTCTGTTACCAACCTTTTATGCGTTTGGCTGCAGTTCCATCGCTGGCCACTGGTGTCTGTCATGTTCTGTTTTCTCAGTTTGGATAATAAATTGTGTAACATTTTTTTTTTGACTGTGCCTTTGTTTATTATTAAATAGTTTTGTTTAGATTCTGTGATTTGTAGTTTTTGGCTTTAATACCTGTCTTCCTCGTTTTACTTGTACTTTCACCAGTCGTGTGACCTCTATCACATGGCTGGTGGCTGCCTTCATCTTGTGCTTGTGATATTTCTTGTAGAAATATAGGTCCCTGGACCTCTTGTTTTTTAACTAGACAATTGAATATGAAGAGAAGACAATCAAAGAAAACGAGGGGAAACAGGTGGAATAATCATCATTTCGCATTTTAGGATTGATTAGCAACAAGTTGCTCAAATCAAAGTTTGTTTGCATGACCTTTTATGTTCAGTTTTTATTTAACTTGCATTTAGCATATGTTTTGTAAATATTTATTTCAGACTTTTTATTTTTGTTTATTTTCAGACACTTTTTGTGAATAAGACCATTTTAATTTTCATTCACCAACTTTTTATAAGTTGTATGCCGCAGTTCCATCACTGCCCACTGGTATCTGTCAGGTTCTGTTTTAGGTGATAGATCGGTCTCATGTTGTTTGAGCATGGTCCTTTATTATTTCATTCCTTGTCTTTCAGTGATTCGGTGCTTTGCTGTGTTTAGATTTTTAGATTAGTAACAGGACAAATTCTTTGACTTCTTTGTTTGCTTGTACTTTCACCTGTCATGTGACCTCTTTCTTCAAGCTGTCTTCATCTTGGGCTCTTGTTATTCTCATTTGCAAGTGTCCTGGGCCCTCTTGTTCTCCTATTTAGACACTTGAGTATTACAAGAAGGTAATCAAACCAATCAAGTGTGGCTGAAATGATCATCATTTTGCTTTATGTGCAATTTTGGTCTATTTAGCAACCAAAGTTCATACCATTATTTTTATGCTTTGCCATTTCACTAAATATGCTTTTTACACATATTTTTGGACTTTAAAAAAGTTTCTTTGTTACTTTCTGGAGTACATCGAGTGAAAAAGATCCATCTAATTTTAATTTACCAACCTTTTTATATGTTTTAGGCTGCAGTTCCATCAGTGGCCACCGGTGTCTCTTGTGGTCTGGTTTCTCACTTTTGGGTGAAAGATCGGGTGTCATGTTGTTTGAGCATGTGTCCTTTATTATTTCATTCCTTATTTTTCGATTGAGTGCTTTGTCGCTTCTAGTTTTACGACTTCTTTGTTTTGTTTGTACTTTCACCAGTCATGTGACCCCTATCACATGGCTGGTATATATCGTCATTTTGTCTTTTAATCAATTAAAATGTTTTATTATGCTGCTTTTTTTTTGCAGGAGCTTCAAAGCCGCTTTACAATCAAGGGGCCTACTGTAGATTAAGATTACAATTAATAATAGATTAATAATAGATTGTCTTGTGGCAGAATAGTTACAAGATATGACAACTTCAATAATTCATAGAGCAATAGAATTTGTTGTAACATTTCATCACTCAATTTGGACCCTTCCTATCTTGTTTTCTAATTAGACACAAGGGTTTTCCTCTCATTTGTTTCCCTTTATGTTCAAATTTGCTTTTAGTCTGCGACTCTGTTCAGTTTTGTTCGTTACGAATTTTGCTTTATCGTCTAATCGTTTGCTTTGTTTTTATTTCCTCCGCCTTACGACATATTCAATTCCACGATCTGATCTTCTCGCTTTCAGTTCCTCTTCACATTTCCTTACAGTGTCGCTGATATCAAAGCAATGCGCAGTTCTTACAGATTTACAGAATCGAGAGACTCAGATTCGTGGGTTGAGTACAGAAGAAAACTCAAATATTCCTACAGTGAGGAATTCGTAGCGGTCTGGTTCAGTTCGATACGCTCAGCTTTATTCTGTTGATGCCCATCCGGGGGCTTTAAAACGAAACAGATCTTAGGGAGTCTGGAGCTGGAGCGAGGGTTTCGTGACCCTTTACCTTCTGTCTAGTGTGATCCGGGAGTTTCTCTCAGCTTTATTCTGTTGATGCCCATCCGGGGGCTTTAAAACGAAACAGATCTTTGGGAGTCTGGAGCTGGAGCGAGGGTTTCGTGACCCTTTACCTTCTGTCTAGTGTGATCCGGGAGTTTCTCTCAGCTTTATTCTGTTGATGCCCATCCGGGGGCTTTAAAACGAAACAGATCTTAGGGAGTCTGGAGCTGGAGCGAGGGTTTCGTGACCCTTTACCTTCTGTCTAGTGTGATCCGGGAGTTTCTCTCAGCTTTATTCTGTTGATGCCCATCCGGGGGCTTTAAAACGAAACAGATCTTAGGGAGTCTGGAGCTGGAGCGAGGGTTTCGTGACCCTTTACCTTCTGTCTAGTGTGATCCGGGAGTTTCTCTCAGCTTTATTCTGTTGATGCCCATCCGGGGGCTTTAAAACGAAACAGATCTTTGGGAGTCTGGAGCTGGAGCGAGGGTTTCGTGACCCTTTACCTTCTGTCTAGTGTGATCCGGGAGTTTCTCTCAGCTTTATTCTGTTGATGCCCATCCGGGGGCTTTAAAACGAAACAGATCTTAGGGAGTCTGGAGCTGGAGCGAGGGTTTCGTGACCCTTTACCTTCTGTCTAGTGTGATCCGGGAGTTTCTCTCAGCTTTATTCTGTTGATGCCCATCCGGGGGCTTTAAAACGAAACAGATCTTTGGGAGTCTGGAGCTGGAGCGAGGGTTTCGTGACCCTTTACCTTCTGTCTAGTGTGATCCGGGAGTTTCTCTCAGCTTTATTCTGTTGATGCCCATCCGGGGGCTTTAAAACGAAACAGATCTTTGGGAGTCTGGAGCTGGAGCGAGGGTTTCGTGACCCTTTACCTTCTGTCTAGTGTGATCCGGGAGTTTCTCTCAGCTTTATTCTGTTGATGCCCATCCGGGGGCTTTAAAACGAAACAGATCTTAGGGAGTCTGGAGCTGGAGCGAGGGTTTCGTGACCCTTTACCTTCTGTCTAGTGTGATCCGGGAGTTTCTCTCAGCTTTATTCTGTTGATGCCCATCCGGGGGCTTTAAAACGAAACAGATCTTAGGGAGTCTGGAGCTGGAGCGAGGGTTTCGTGACCCTTTACCTTCTGTCTAGTGTGATCCGGGAGTTTCTCTCAGCTTTATTCTGTTGATGCCCATCCGGGGGCTTTAAAACGAAACAGATCTTAGGGAGTCTGGAGCTGGAGCGAGGGTTTCGTGACCCTTTACCTTCTGTCTAGTGTGATCCGGGAGTTTCTCTCAGCTTTATTCTGTTGATGCCCATCCGGGGGCTTTAAAACGAAACAGATCTTAGGGAGTCTGGAGCTGGAGCGAGGGTTTCGTGACCCTTTACCTTCTGTCTAGTGTGATCCGGGAGTTTCTCTCAGCTTTATTCTGTTGATGCCCATCCGGGGGCTTTAAAACGAAACAGATCTTAGGGAGTCTGGAGCTGGAGCGAGGGTTTCGTGACCCTTTACCTTCTGTCTAGTGTGATCCGGGAGTTTCTCTCAGCTTTATTCTGTTGATGCCCATCCGGGGGCTTTAAAACGAAACAGATCTTAGGGAGTCTGGAGCTGGAGCGAGGGTTTCGTGACCCTTTACCTTCTGTCTAGTGTGATCCGGGAGTTTCTCTCAGCTTTATTCTGTTGATGCCCATCCGGGGGCTTTAAAACGAAACAGATCTTTGGGAGTCTGGAGCTGGAGCGAGGGTTTCGTGACCCTTTACCTTCTGTCTAGTGTGATCCGGGAGTTTCTCTCAGCTTTATTCTGTTGATGCCCATCCGGGGGCTTTAAAACGAAACAGATCTTAGGGAGTCTGGAGCTGGAGCGAGGGTTTCGTGACCCTTTACCTTCTGTCTAGTGTGATCCGGGAGTTTCTCTCAGCTTTATTCTGTTGATGCCCATCCGGGGGCTTTAAAACGAAACAGATCTTAGGGAGTCTGGAGCTAGAGCGAGGGTTTCGTGACCCTTTACCTTCTGTCTAGTGTGATCCGGGAGTTTCTCTCAGCTTTATTCTGTTGATGCCCATCCGGGGGCTTTAAAACGAAACAGATCTTTGGGAGTCTGGAGCTGGAGCGAGGGTTTCGTGACCCTTTACCTTCTGTCTAGTGTGATCCGGGAGTTTCTTACAGGGCCCGTACACCGGCCCGTGGTCTTTCACCGTCAGGTGCTCCAGCTTCGCACGCAAGGCCTGCTCCTCCTCGGACACCAAACGAAATGTGCCAGTCTGATGGGATGGAAAGAGAAAAACAGAATAGTCAAGAGACGTGAGGGTTTCGAGCCAGCTAATCTCAAGTGTGCATGGCTCAGAGCGATGCTGAATAATCCCCGTCACATGACCTCGAGAACACCCTGAGAAACAAGAGGCTAGTTCATCCCACACAAGCAGGTTTAAAGCCAGAGCTGATTTTTGGGCTACTTGAGTTAATGGTCTTTTATCTTATAATAAAAGACAAAAAACTGGGAAGGAACGCACTGTACTTACAGCAGCCATGATGCGGAGGTCTTTCAGCGCCAACTGTTGGGAAAACAAATAGTTCACAGCTTGCTTTCATTTGCAGAAAATGTGCGTTGGCCACAGACAGAGTTTGACTTTCTGTTAGGGGTGCATACACATTTTTTTTCTCTTAAATGTATTTTAATTATTGTTACGATCTATTTTTGAGTCTAGACCATAGCAGAAAAGTAAGGAGTCTAACATTTAAAAGCAAAACTCAACCAAGCAATATCATCACAATTGAGCAGATTTATTTTCTACAGAAAATGTCACCAATAGAGAATGAAATAATAATCTAAACTAAGAAAAGTAATAGTTCATCGGTTTGTTTTTTAGACAAAGTGTTTTACATCTTGAGTAGGCTGTCTCTGAATCCACCACTAGTGGGCAGCACCAACTGGACGATGTTACAGCAACAGCTTACGAGACTTGTTAACGTCAAAAATGTATTTCCATGATATTAGTAATGGGAGAACACAGCTAAAATGTAACTAAATTGTAACTCAATGTAACTACAATGTAACTAACATGTAACTAAAATGTAACAAAAATGTAACTCAGATGTAAATAAAATGTAACTCAGCTGTAACTAAATTGTAACTAAAATGAAACTCAGTTGCAGCTAAATTGTAACTAAAAGTAACTCAGATGTAACTAACATGTAACTCACATTTTAGTTACAGCTGAGTTACATTTTATTTACAGCTGAGTTACATTTTAGTTACATTTTATTTTTTGTTACATTTTAGTTACATCTGAGTTACATTTTATTTACAGCTGAGTTACATTTAACAAAAAATAAAATGTAACTAAATTGTAACTAAAATGTAACTCAGCTGTAACTAAATTGTAACTAAAATGAAACTCAGTTGCAGCTAAATTGTAACTAAAAGTAACTCAGATGTAACTAAAATTTAACTCAAATGTAACTCAGCTGTAACTAAAATGTAACAAACAATAAAATGTAACTCAGCTGCAACAAAATTGTAAATAAAATGTAACTCAGCTGTAACTAAAATGTAACAAAAATAAAATGTAACTAAATTGTAACTAAAATGTAACTCAGCTGTAACTAAATTGTAACTAAAATGAAACTCAGTTGCAGCTAAATTGTAACTAAAAGTAACTCAGATGTAACTAACATGTAACTCAGATGTAAATAAAATGTAACTCAGCTGTAACTAAAATGTAACAAAATATAAAATGTAACTCCGATGTAACTAAAATTTAACTCAAATGTAACTCAGCTGTAACTAAAATTTAACTCAGATATAACTAAAACGCAGCTAAAATGTAACTAGGTAAAAGCACAGATATTTCACAAAATACTTCCTTGAGAAAAAGTAAAAGTCGTAGTAGTAGTTACCCTAAAAATGTACTCAAGTAAATGTAACCAAGTAAATGTAACTAGTTACTCTCACCTCTGACTAAAAATTACGTTAAAATATCAAATCAAATTTAGGGGGCTAAAATGTACAAATATTTATACAAAGTAACAAAAACTGTCACGTATCCATTTATCAACCTGTGATAATGTAGAAGAATGACAGGAGAATTTTAAAAAGTTAAATTGTTTTACTGCCTTTTCGCTGCGGTTCGTCAAAAAGATTTACTTACTTTAAAGTACGCTTCGATCAAAAATAGTTTATTTGTACAGATCCAGGCAGGCACCTCAAATTACAGAATCCTGATAAAATCCTTAAAACAGAAAACAATTAAGTAAAAAAATAGAAAGCCGATAACTGCCAAATATGCCACGAAGATTTGTATTAGTCTAACGTCTCAATTCTTTGTTTTAATTTGAGGTGAAAATGTTCCTTTTAAAGCTGTTTGTGTGTTTAAACCATAAAAATCTCTACATTGATGTTATATTTATTCATTTTAGTTTCAATGTAATTTTGCTTATCTATCTGTATTATTTATTTACTATTTTTAAATTATTTCACGACTGTATTTATTTACATTTTTACATTTTCTATTGAATTATTTATATTTTTATTTATTTATTTTATTCCCTCTGTCTCATGTTCTGTCTGTGACGAAATTTTATGAGGAAACTGCTAACAAGTAGCATACGAGTACACCGTGGATTCACGTTTATTATTATATTTGCAACATAAGTACATTTATTATTATTATTATTATTATTATTATATTAGCAATACTCCATAATAAAAATCTCAGACAATCTCAGAAAAATTTCGTTTTTAAAATGAAGAAAATGCCCATTTCAACACAGAAACAACGGAGAGTGATGTTCAGATCCTCTAATTTTAAAAAGCTCTTTCTTTGTCTCCTTGTGGCTCTGAAAGCAGCAAAGGAAATGCTTTTGCTTTCATTACGTTTCCACAACTTTTGTTTTAAGTTCAAACATGGTTTTATTTGTCACAGAACGCTGTTACGCGCAGTGAAATCGCACCCCTGTGACCCAATAAAAATCTTCAGATTACGGGGAAAGAGACGTCTCTTAAGAGCAAAAGAAAAACGGTACTAGGTACTTGTTCATTAATTCCTCAAAGGCTCACAAGATCTGCAAGAAATCCCGTTTTTGAGGCGTTCCTAATCTCTCCTGAAGATCCTCTTTGATTATTCTTTGTATTTGATGAGCTTAAAATGTCAAATATACACGGTTTTACTGCCACTCGTAGCATCAGACTGGTAAAACATTATAAAATTATTACCAATTCATGTTTTTCTCACGCCAGACACATGAAGACATTTAGCAGCAACTCTACGAGTTCTAACCCACGCTATTCCACCAAAATATCTTGCTTGAAAGTAAATTCCTTGAAAAACACGCGTGTGCTGTTAGGAGAGCTGATCAGACGCGATTAAAGCATCTTCTCAACCTCTCCGCTCTACGGCTGCTCATAAATAACACCTGCTTCTTCTCGTACCAATAAAGAAGAGCGGAGATACGCCGAAGAAAGTTTGGATGAGCAGTGAATCTCATCTCTTCAGCTCAGATACACACCACCAGCAGCAGCAGCAGCAGCAGAGGAAACATGGGACTCACCTCAGCCGAAGGAGACGCAGGAGTGATGAGAACTCAGTGAGAGAGAGAGAGAGAGAGAGCTCAGGGGGAGAGACAGAAAGAGAGAGAGACAGAGAGAGAGAGAGAGAGCTCAGGGGGAGAGACAGAAAGAGAGAGAGACAGAGAGAGAGAGAGAGAGCTCAGGGGGAGAGACAGAAAGAGAGAGAGACAGAGAGAGAGAGAGAGCTCAGGGGGAGAGACAGAAAGAGAGAGAGAGAGAGAGAGAGAGAGAGAGAGAGAGAAAGAGCTCAGGGGGAGAGACAGAAAGAGAGAGAGAGAGAGAGAGAGGGAGGGAGAGGGAGAGAGCGAGAGCTCAGGGGGAGAGACAGAAAGAGAGAGAGGGAGGGAGGGAGGGAGGGAGAGAGAGAGAGAGAGAGCGCTCAGGGAGGGAGGGAGGGAGAGAGAGAGAGAAGGAGCGAGATAGAGTGAGAGAGAGCTCAGGGAGAGAGAGGGAGAGCGAGCTCAGGGGGAGCGAGAGAGTGAGAGACAGAAAGAGAGAGAGAGAGGGAGGGAGGGAGGGAGAGAGAGAGAGAGGGAGAGAAAGAGGGAGAGAGAGAGAGAGAGAGCTCAGGGGGAGAGAGGGAGAGAGAGAGCGCTCGGGGAGAGACAGAAAGAAAGAGAAGATGAGAGAGAGAGAGAAGGGAGTGGAGGGAGGGGGAGGGAGAGAGAGAGATGATAGGGAGAGAGGGAGAGAGAGTAGTGAGAGAGAGAGGGGAGAGAGCTCAGGGGGAGAGAGCACAGGGGGAGAGAGCACAGGGGGAGAGACCCTGAGAGAGAGAGCTCAGGGAGAGAGAGGAGAGAGAGAGAAAGAGAGAGGGGGAGAGAGAGAGCAAGGGGGGGAGAGAGAGAGAGAGAGAGAGAGCACAGGGGGAGATAGAGAGAAGAGCTCAGGGCTTATAGAATACGTTAGCAGCTACGAGTAGATAAATCAGAGATGGATATAAGATATCACATGTTTTCTCGCGCTCTCCTCGCTGCCTCGCTTATAGTCGAGGTAGAAGAGAGCTATACGTATGCTCAGATATATGTAGCCGCGGATGTTTGTAGATTAGAATAGCTCCAGAGCCGAGCTATGCAAGATACTTCGCTCCTATCTACTGCTCTCATCCCGCTCTTCTCTCTCTCGCTATCTAGTCGACGCCTCTCTCAGCTGCGTAGCTCCTTTTTTTTTTTCTTCCTCCCCCTCCCTTTTCCTTTTTATTTTTTTTCTTTTTTTCTTTTTTTCTTTTTTCTCTTTTTTTTTTCCCTCCTCCCCCCCCCCCCCCACCCCCCCCACCCCCTTTTATCCTTCTAAAACTTTACAAGTTTAAGCTTTTATGTTAACATTTTAAGTATATCAACAGACCACGCTCCAGACATAATTTTTTTTTTACTCTTAACACTTTGCAAATTCAATTTCTTATTTTGAAAAGTCAAAGTACAATTTATCAATAGATCACGTTTCAGAATAAAAAATGAGGTGGAACTCACTGGTATTGGGGAGCTATTCTTAGAACAGGTCTGCGGCTTCTAAGAACTCTGAGATGTGAACGTCTTTAAGAACGGGATTTTTTTTTCTCTGAAAAAGCCTTGCATGAGTTCGTCCTGTGCTGAGTGCGCTTGTTTGAAATATACTTTTGGTGCAGATTTTTTTTTTAGATTGTCTGCTTTACTCTCTCCTTCGTAGAGCTATAAAATATAAATAAGATGTGTTATTTTTAGCAGCATAACTATATCGAAGAATGTTAACACGAGTAGTGATGCAATCGTCCTGTTAAAAAAAATGCTTTGATTTGCTTTGCTGCTACTGGTCTAACCCAATTCAGTGGTCTATGCTAAGCTATGCTAACAGCGCTGCCGGAGAATGACCTC